>JAMLFT010007394.1:0-14869 GCA_026544285.1 Pachyrhizus erosus
AAATTAATTTTTTAATTAAATAAATTTAAGTTAAAAATTAAATTTATTAAATTAATTAATTAAATTTTAATTATGTATATTTTTATTTGATTAACTCTTAATTAACTCTCTATATATATATATATTATAGCAAATTTATATAATTGACTTTTTTAATTAATTATATTTTATTTTTATTTTTTATATAAAATAAATAAAAATATGTACAATAATTATAATTTTAAATTGATTGAACTAATGAATTGTTTGAAAACTTAAATGGAGTGAAATTTAAGCTAAAAATATGTTGATATCAGAATTTTAAGTCAAGTTTATTCTTTTTGAATTAAGTTAAATTTATTTTAATCATATTTATTATAATCAATTGCTTTATGTCCTAATAAAATATAATTTATTTATCCTATTGTTTATCATATCTTATTGGTGTAGTATGTAACATCTTAATATTTATTTTCTATTATATTAAATATATAAATGGTGAAATTATTTTATATAATTATTTTAAATAAATTATTTTGGAAGGAAAACATGAATATTAAAATGGATTCTATAATTAAATATTTTAAATAAAATAAGTATAATTTTTTCAAGTTATTGTTTTGGGTTTTTAGATTATTCGTGATTTTATTCTAAGTTAAGCCTTGTGTTTGTGTCCCAATGTTGGTTAGAAAATTGTCTTGTATCAAAAAACCTAAATCTATTATATTTTGTCATCTCTTTTGGAAACACATGTTGTCACTTTAAGTTGTTGGGAGAGATTTCGCAAGAAACATCATTATTATTATTATTGGAGGATTTGAGGAGTCGTCATCAAACCTTTTTGTTATGGATCCATCCTTTTAAGACTAAAAAATGAGAGATATCGTCCATGGATGCAATGGTAGTTAGGGGTAGAAGGGTTAATCTTTAAACCTAATTTGTTGTATTTGATTAAATTTTATAAAGGGAAACAATCCCCCCCCCCCCTTATTATATGCTCCAAATTTAATTTTGTGATTGGATAAATTTTTAGATTGTTCAATATTCGACTCTTATGTTATTGGGGTTGCATTTTAAAATGATTTGATGGCATATGATGAATTGTAATTGTTGTTCATTTGTTATCATGAGAATTGTGTGACTTGTCTTAATATTTGAATTGTGATCTTGATGAAATCATTGCAAACCTATGTGCTTGATGTACTTTAAGTTGCTTAAGGATAAAATAAGTTTTGACTAAGGGTCTTGTAGATCTTAGTATCCTTATGTTTGTGATTTTCAAAGATTTAAGAATTCATTGATTTCATGTTAAAAGGCAAAAGTTCAAAATTTCACATCTATCACATTCACGAATCATGAACATGAAAATTTTCTCATAAACGTAATTAATTATGACAAGTAATTCAAAGTGAGTGTTCATTGGAAATCGCAAGCATAAGAAATTTCTTGCAATCGGGACATGTTTTGTCCAAAAATTCATAGTGTGCATCTGTTACAAATTATGGGTGTGAGAAATTTCTCACGAACATAACCTACTCTAGCTATGTTATATATAAATGGTGAAGTCTTCTACTAACGGTTTTCATATAAATTGTAACCATATATGTTAATTAACTAATGGCTTTGGTATAACCTAAAAATAAGGTTTATAACCTAAGATATAATCAAATTAGTGAGCAAAGTCCAAATTGTTAAGATTAGGTTATGACTTCATATTTTCCCATAAGTTTAAGCATAACAAATGTAGAGGTCAACATAAGAATCATAGACAATTTGTTTAACTTCCACATAAGGTAAGAATCAACTTGATGGGATTAGTATAACTTGAGATTTTATGCTTACACCTTGTAGAGGTGTTCATAATGTGTTTAACTTGCGAGTTCAAAATATGATATAAATGATGTGACTTGATATCATTGAAACAAATGACCTAGACAATGAGAGACAAGAACAGGCTTGAGCAATATCTTGTTTGTGAAGGACCTAGCCTACGAGAAACGAATTTATATGTGCATTACATGTTATGCATACATTATAATGTTTGAGATAGTTTGTGTGAGGTGAAAGATAGATATGAATCTAGATGGTGAAAGTTTGCAAAAGTTTTAGCCTAAAGACCGTAGAGGTTTATGAAGCCTAATGCGAAAACCTTACTAGTTCATATTGATCTCATGAGTTGAAGTGTATTGAAAAAACTAGGTAACTTTTATTAATCACTTTAGGACATAACTCGAATAGAAATGTGTTATTCTTAAGGCATTTATACTAGTGGCATTTCCTATAACATCTAACCCTAAGCTACATCACGAGTTTAGTTCGCATAGCACATGTATAAGAAGTAGAAATGTAAGGACAATACATTACTTTAGCATTTGTTATTGATGTAAATGCATATAAAAATGTATGAACAAGAATCTTTCGTGTGTGCTTAATATGCAGGTGACATTTGGTAGATCCAAAGATGTGATCTTAATGATAATGCATTGATTGTCATGTTTATTGCTTTATTAGTTATAGTTAGAGTTGTATAGCTATGAAAAATGTGACTTTGGGCTAAGATACTTCTTTTTATGATACTTATGTTTTGAACTTATTTTTCTTAAGATTTAGATGTTTAACATTCTTATATACAAATGATTTTTTTTGTTCTAGTATACAAATGATTTTTATTAAAATTGTAAGGCTTTTGGAGTGTCAAACCATTTTTATATTAATAAAACATTTATAAGGTTTCAGTTATGTATGGGTTGTCATTATAGTATATTTTACCACATGAAAATGATTTTGAAAATACATTATTTAAATTCCTTATTATTTAATTGTATTCTACAAAAAATTGTTTTCAAGATAAGGAACATCACATAGTGTATTTCTTATTCTAAAGAGAAAGTTGGGTTAGAAACAAGATAGTCACTATTTCTCCTTCCTTATGTCTCACCTCTACCCTTATCATTACTACTAGCACCATTGTCATCGCCACTGTGACCACCACAACCATGTCATTGTCACTAACACTACCTTTGTCACACTAGTGCGACAATTATCATCATCATCATAGTAACCAATATCACCATCATCATTGTTATTCTCATCATTATTATCATTATCACTATTGTCTCTACCACCACACTCACCACCATCACGTCATTGTTGTCGTTGTAATCACTAGAACCACTATCACCATTATTACTACCATTTTTGCACCACAACTATCATCTCATTGTCACCACCAATATTGTTGTCACTACCATTATTTGTCATTATCATCACTGTTGTCACCACCATTAACACCTATCATTACATGATTCATATCATGGTGTGTATCAAACATTAGATAAGAATAAATCTTATCTTGTTTTTAGCTTATCATGTTATTATCATGGTCTTATATCCTATCATATCTTATCATACATGTCTTAACCATTAAATGGGTCATTAAGGTTTAAAGCCATTATAAGGATTGTTCCATTTCCAATTAGCCTTCACTTTAACTTTGTTTGGATTATTAATAAAATAAAAAGGAAAGATAGAAATAAAAGAAAAATGAAGTAGAAAAGATGTGCGATTTAAATTGATAAAAACAAAAACAAAAATAAAGGATTAAAAATACACTAGAAGAAAGTTTGAATAACTGTGTGTGTGTGATTTTTATAAATATTTTTGCAAGCCCTTTTAGGAAACAAAAGATATATATATAAGACTTTTTGCAAAAGCTTAGACTTAAAAAAACATGAGAAAAAAAGTTTAAAAATAAGGTTTTATATTGGACTACTTAAACTCTTGAATTATGTGAAGTTAGTTCTCAACCTCAAGGGGTTCTATTAATCAAACTAGATTGCAACAAAATATTCTTAACTACCATGTTTGACTTACAACAAATATTCTATATGTCATTTTTGACACTCACGACCTAATTATTATTTACTGTCTCTTTTGGTTGCACCTTAATTTATCTTGTATTAAGAAACTCAAGTATTTTTTTCTCATCAAGACACTCTTAACTTTCACAACTTATAAGAACAAAAGATCAACTCACAAAGTGAGGATGTAAAATAAGTACAAATATTTTATAAAGATAACTTAGTTAAATTAAGAATAAAACTAGGTTTAGTATAAATAAATTTCAATCTTAAGATGAAGTCGTCTAGAAGCAATGCATGCAGAAAGTGTTGTTCAAATATTCAATTGTCAAAAAGTTTCATATTTCTTCATAACTTATAATATATATAGTCTTTGTGTAAAAATATCCATTGTGGAAGAATGTTTATTACGTATTTGTTTTATTTTGATTCTTCAACAAATGCATCAAAGTTTTAGTCATGTTTTCTTTTTTTTTTATGTAACAATTTTGTCAAAGGAGAGAGAAAGAGTTTGTCCTTTTATTTTATAAACTTTGCTGACATTTCTTCTAAAATAGACTTTTACTTTCTACAAATTTCTAATTTTGTCTTTTTCTTGTGCAGACTTCATACTTAAAGACTGTTTTTTTACTAGAAATTATATTCATCCTTCAAATGTTTTTGTTTTTTATTTAATATTTTCAAAATTTAAATGTTAATTCAAGCACATAAAAATAAAGTAAAATGATCAGATGCAAAGAATATAAAAGCAGTGATTATAAGCATCCAAAATATAAAAATTTCAACATTCGTGTCTAAGTGAAATAAATAAAAATATTAAGTGTAGGTAAAAATTATTATTGTTTTCATTTGCACTTTGAACTCTATTTCAAAAAATTACTAGACGCTTAAAACTTCCTTTGTAAAAACGCACTAGACATATAGTTCATTTAGGCATTTTGGATAGTTAATATTGATAAAAACTTTGGGCACATGTCTATTTTAACATATTGGATACTTAGTTATATGAAACATATTTTTTTGCTCTAAGGTTCAAATATTAACCTTTTCAAATGCTTAAAACATATGCATAACTCAAACACTCATTAGTGTATCAAATTTTAATATATTTGTGAGACTAAGTTAAAAGTGTCTTAAAAAATAATATTTATGTAGCTTGAAAGTTAGAAAATGTTACTTATTGTAAGACTAGAAGTGGTTTGAAAAAATAATGTTTGTATTATTTTTTATATGATAAAATTTTGTGGTTTGTCAAAAATTAAATATAGCCTTAGTGATATATGTGAACCAATATAAAATCATCGTGTTTTTTTTTATTATCATCTTTGTCTTTCTCACTGACGGTAAGAGTTGTTAATTTTTTTAAAAAAATATTTTTTATTGTTTGTCTAATACATTGTAAAAATACATCTTGATTCTTTTATGTATGTATATATATATACACACAGACAATCATGCTATCACGTTTTTTATAAAAAAAATTATAAAAAATTTTAAAACACAATTTAACCTTTTCTCTTATGTTTTCTATTTGATTTATAATACTCAATATAAAAAAAACTATAAAATATAGACAATTTTCATTCCAATTTACAGGGTATTACGAGAAAAAATAATCTTATTTTGAGTTGCACGTAATTTATTATTTCTCTTTTCTATTTTGATGTCAACTAAACTATCAACTTATTATTTTCATGAAAAAAAAATCCAATTAAGTCAAATATACCCATAATTACGTTAATACCAAGTATTATAAATATGTTTATTATAAAAGAAACAAAAACAAATAAATATGTTTTAATAGTTATAGTTATATAAAAATTTAACACTACTTTCAATCATTTATATAAAAAATAAACGATAATTTCTTATTTTAATTGTTATGTAATAAAAAAAATTGTCCTTAAATAATTGTCATTTTTATTTTTCAATGTAGTATTAATTTTTTTTATTTGTACCTTGATATATTTTTTAATATTATTATTTTTTGCATTATATTTCGTAAAATTAATTAAAACTAAAGTTAATGTAATAAAATTATTATTTTTTATATATTAAATGAGTTTTTTTATCTATATAAAAAATTTAGATTGATAATTAAAATGAAAAAAAAATATTTTTTTATCTTGCTTATAAAAAATATATGTTCACTTTCAAATGTATTAATTATTTTTATATTGATACTCTTAATTTATTATGAAGTTATTTAATGAGATATTATTATTACTATTTTTTTGTGAAAGTGGGTGTATTTAGTTGAGTGGTTAATAATATAATTTATTTTTGTTGAAAAATTTATTTATTGAGTTACCAGTAATGTCATTATTTTTAATAATTACTTAAAATAAATAATTTTATGAATATTTTTTTAAAATAAAATTTAAATTTATTAAATTAATTAATTAACTAAATTATTTTTATTAATCTTGATTAATTATATATTTATTTATTACATATAAGATGGAAGGTATTACATTTTTAGTCTATACATTTATCAAAAGTTATATAATTTCAATTCTTCAAGAGGCCAAAAATTTATATTTTTGAATAAATATAAAAACTAAAAATATTTTTATCATAATTAATTTTATTTTACAAATAATTAATGATATCATGATATTATTAAAAGGTTTAATAATAATTAATTTTATCTAAAAAATAATTAATATTGATCATATAATTATATATAAAAAAAATTTAACAACTCACTTTATAACACAAACTTTTGAACATAAATTTTATTAAAAATCACAATTTTTTATTTACCTATTAAATTTATTTATTTTTTCTTTCTGGTAACCAAAACTTACCCTAACACCAAATTTGATATAGTGACAATTTTTATTTAAAAAAATATAACCGTATTACTCTGGCTCGACAGATCACAGATGTGGAAGGGGTGTTGAATTTGAAAAGCTCCGTTGTTAGACGATCATGGTTGACACCAGTTACTCACTCCGTGAGATGAGAGAGAAGAAAGCCTCCAAATCTTCAACTTCAACCTCTCCTTGTGCCCTACTTCGCGACGCATACCACAATTGCTTCAACAGGTTTCATTCCTAAACATTTTCCCCCAATTTCTTTCTTCATCTGCTTTCCCTTAAACACTAATTCCATTTTCGAAGGTGGTACGCCGAGAAATTCATGAAGGGCTGCTGGGACAAACAAGAATGCGTTTCCGAGTGGCAAAAATACAGAGCGTGCCTTTCTGTAAGTCCTTACTTGCTTACTTACATACTAACTTCCGTGCTTGCGTTTCGTGAAAATTGCTCTGTACCATTTGGCAGGAACATTTGGAAGATAAACATCTGATTCGTTTCTTACAAGCTGAAGGCGTTGTTCAAGACAGTGCTGTTGCTTCTCAGTAACTTTTAGTGAGTCAGGTGATTCATGCATCAATTGTATAACCTCATTGTTTAGCTTTTGGTTGTGTTGCTATGCACTAAAAACTACTATTATTTATATGTTGTTTAAGTAATAGGAACCAAGGCTATATAGGCTATACGTTTCAGAACTGTACCAATACAACGGACATTGTATTCTTCTGTAGGATATCGAGTTATAGGATTAGCTGCTTAAGTTATGTGAAGCAGGCTTATTGTTGTTTTACCTCTGCGAGTAGTTGATTTAGTTGGATGCCCATGCCTAAGCTCCAGACAAGGTTGAATCACTACTCAATGACAATAATTATGTTGCTTATGTGTTTGCTTATGTTTGTTAGATGATCTAGTGATTCCCTTTTAGTTCCATTCTTGCCCTCATTGTAGAATGGCCTCATGTTCATCACTTTCATGTTATTACAAGTTTCTAAGATGGTATCAGAATCTATCCTAGATCCATTAGAAAGAGTCACTCATCATATTACTCACACACCAAGTCAAAAAGTGTTGAGTGTGAGGGGGTGAATTGGAAAAACTTCAAGTTCCATATTGGCTAAGAATAGTGCCAAAAAATGTATATAGGTAGGAGACAACCCTCATCCTACATTCCAAGAGTACTCCAACTAAATGTAATTATGCATCAAAGTGTTGAAGAGACTGCACACAGCCCCAAATTTTTTTCTCCTCATTTGTCACACTTTTCCTTCCAAAATATTGTGGATTACATTACAAGTGAGGGTTAAAAGCTGCTTTCTTTCCTATCATTAGCATCTATGAAACTTTAATTAAGCTAATTATTGAAGACAAGGAACCTGCCTTCCCTTTTTAACATAAATTTAGCAAACCTGACTCTGACAAAAAAAACATTTAGAACTGTTCAAGAAATATTTTAGATTTTTTTAAACGCTAGACAAAGAATGGGGAGAAGAGAAATTGGAGTGAGAAAGAGTGTTGAACTCTTGTTTGGGAGCATTTTTGAGGACTGAATGAAGTAGGGGTGCAGTTGGGATGAGCGAAGGAAAGAGACATTTCTCGTATTTTCTCCATATGTCCATTATCTTACCCCACTAAACATGCAAACAGTAGATTAGTACTTTATACTCATTGAAAGTTCTAACATACTCCTTCCGATCTTGAATATAAGCAAAAAAAAAATAAGGAACCCTTGTATGTTGGTCGCAAATATAAGCACATTTCAATTAATTTTACCTTATTTAATGAGTTCATTCCCAAAATACCCTTCATTTAATTGAGATTTTATTTTCAATGACTTTTTTATTCTTGATATCAAGTTTCAAAGAAGCTAGTTTAAAAAAAAAAAATTATTTTTTAAATGAGATTGGTATAATTAAATGATGTTAACTAGCTTTTTAATTAACGTTAGTTTTTTTTTTCTTTTTTGCTTATATTTGAAACCAGAGGAAGTAGGAGGATTGAATAAGAAATATATAACTACTCATCAAAGCAATCGTCACTCAACCCATCACCCAATCTAACATTGTGAACCCAACATCTTCTGTCAACCTGTCGTGAATGCCAGGTCTATTATAATATGAAGTGAATGTGTTGTGAGCAATCCCATTGTTAACCCATCATGAACTCCAGGTCTCTTTCAAACTAGCATTCTGTTTATGTTCTGTTCTTTCTATTTTAAACTTCCCGTGGTATGTTTTTCTAATTTTGAACTTCTTCTATTATGTTCTTATAATCTGTCTAGTAATTTGTGAATTATTGATTCTTGGTTTATTGGTTGCCTCTAGCTTATTTTAAGTTATCCCCATTACAGAATTGTTAGTTATTGTATTAAATTATATGATAGGTTTATTTGGATAGTATGATAGGTTTTTTTTAACTATTTTTGCACTAGGTAAACTGCTGTCAGTTGAGTTTACACTTTACAGTCACTTCATTAGTTTCAGGTATATTCTGGAGTTTGACAGCCTAGACAATGGGTGATGGGATGCAGAGCCCTATAACACCATTGTTTTGGGCTTTCGGGGGGAAAGGGGGGAGTACTAAATTGTCTTGCAAAGTTTAGGTATTCATAAACTTGCTATTTTGAACAATTTCATGTGAGTCCACCCAAGTGTTTTGAAGAAATGAATTTTAAGCAAGTCAAATTGATTTCTTACGTAACACATGATTCCATGAGTTAATTCACGAATTTCATGAACACCACGACAGCTGTGTCCCAGCACAAACAAACCCATAGCAACTATATCTCAGATACCTAATTTGAATGATCCCATTGCAGATTTCTGCAGCAAAACCAGCGATCAAGCCATTCCAATTCATCGTGAACGAACCCATCATAGAGCTCAGAGGTGAATCAAGCATCGATGAGATGAACCTAGCATCCACCATTATCTTAAGAAATTCTGAACCTTGTGATTGTGAAGAATTAGTTGTGTTCTGTTTGTGAACCTTGCTATTAACCTGTGAAGCCTAGATACAGGGTACAACACGGTTACGACCCGGATACGGGAATACCACAAATTTTTCTAAATTAAGAATTACTGTATGTCTAGGATACGTTAATACAAAAATTATATATGGATGCAAATATGCAGATTTCTAGAATTGCCAACAATTTATCTTTTCTTGATTTAAAAATTTTTAATTTAAAATATTAAAATTAAAATTATAAAACTTTTAAAAAAATCAGAAAATGGCTCAAGCCGTATTGGAGCCGTATCCCAGTACAGCTTGAGCCATGCCCTTTCAACTTAAGTCGAATCCCAGCCGTGCCCTGTATATTTTTTAAAAAATATATATATAAAAAAATTGGATACTTCTAGGATACGTATCCGGCCGTATCGGGTCAGTATCAGTGTCCGACACGAGTACGACACGATACTTTTGTCATTATGGAGTATCCGGGCTTCACAGCTATTAACTCATCTTGTGATTTGTGAATTTGTCCATTAATTTTGATTTTGTTATGTTCTGTTTATGTTCTGAGATGTCAATACATCCTGTGATTTTTAAATTATTGGTTCGTGGTTTGCTTTACACTGTTCCCATTACTGATCTCTGCAACTGGTGGTATTATATTAATTTTGGATACTATGATAGTTTTTTTTTAAAAATAAATATTAGTGTATTAGGTAATTTGTTACAAGTTTATGACGCTCCGAAAATTTATGTAAACTCGAGTTAGGGAACCTTGCTAGAAACATATTTCTTGTTAAATTCCCTTATAGTAGGTTGGGCCTAATTATGAGTTTGTAGTTTTGGTGCAGGTAACTAACTACCAATGAAAGAAGCTTGTTCGTTTGACGACCATTGTTGATATGGTACTATGTTCTGCTGCCTGTATGTTGTATAATTGTTTGGACACAGCAAGCTTTGTATTTCTGTGAGAAATCTGTGGTTTATTGCAAATTTGGTGTGGGTGAATTAGCAAGGAACATGATTTGTAAATGTTAATTTCTTCGATGAATTTGCAGCAATATATTATATTATATTTTTCACATTTTAAAAATATTTTAAAAAGAATGATTGTTTATTCCATAATACTTCGGAAAAAACAAAAAACTTAAATCAATGGAAGTTCCTTCAGCTTTATTATATTCATTGATGCAAATATATTATCGGTGTAGGTACGCATGTTCATTTACTTTTGCATTTTTATTTTATTTTATTTTGGTCCGTGTTCATTAACCTTAGCTAGGTAATCTGTCTCAACTATCAACTAGGGAGAGCATTGCATTTAGCACGGATCTTTGCTTAAACCCATTTGCCATGCAAAGGCTCCAGTTTGAGAGGAAAGTCATCATTTTGGTCTGGGATACTAACTCGATCCTTCTTCAATATCCACACGGTGTTTCCTTTAGTGTGTTTGGTCTTCCGTGAAATAAGCATGAAGTTTTTAAAATATTAGTAAGACTCAAAAATAAAACTTCTTTGCATACAATAATTGATTATATACGGTTATAATCGATTATTTGTATAATTGTAAAAATGGTTTTCTAATCAATTATTATGACCCCTAATTGGTTATAACTCTCGTCCCTTGTATTATGTAATCGATTATGACAACCAACAGCTCCCCTCCTTATTCTTATCCCCCTCTTATATACTAATAATAATCCTTATTATTATTACAAAAAAAAATTATAATAGTTTTTTTAAAATTAAATAATTTTAAAAAGTTAATTCAAACTCCTTTTCTTTAATAAAATATTTTCCATTTCTACTCCATTTCTTATTTATTTTCTATTTCCTTCCTCTCCATATATTTCCTTCCTCTCTATCATAAACAGTGTTAGACTTTTTCCTGCAGGCTAATGGAAATTGTCACGAGAAAAACTATAAATTGTACTAAAAATGTCTTTTCAAGTTAATCATATGATACATATCTTGATGATCCTTTTTCCTCTGTGTTGTGACCAAGGACATTTGACGTGCATAAATCTTAAAAACTTATAATGATTAGATGAGTTCATTAGATGATATCTACAATAATTAGAGATAATGTAAAGTATTAGGTATCTCATAGTCGTCTGAAATTTGTTTGAAGCCTTTGTCTCTTACACGCTTGGAGAACATTTTATAGTTTTTATCCATCCGTATATCTCGTTGACCTTTGAGAGTTATCTTCAATGGTGCTAAGTTGATTGCTTCACCTCTTCACGAGGCATTTTCTAAGGAGATCACTTGTCACCTTGTTTGTTTTTTTGTAGAACAATAGGCTCATCTTATTAAATGCACTAGTAGACATAAACAACGAATTCCAATAAGGCTTAGCAGGATAATGTCTTCCATTTCTCATCTATTTTGTAGATGACTTGTTAAGGAAGGAATTGACCATGCAGATGGATCCAATAATGCATTGCCTTGATATCTTTTGTGATTTTTCAAAGCACGAGTCTCGATGTTGAGACTAGAATGTTGAGGTCCAATAATGCCCATTCCTCACAAGCTTTGGAGATTAGCAGGATGTCGAGATTTTCAAACAACCTCTTAGGGTATAGTTTTCTGTTTTGCTAGGCTCTAACCCATAGCAAAAAAAAAGTTAATATTTATTTTATTTATTGGTGTAAGTTTAAAAGATGGCGTCTACCAATGCGGATAACAAATAGGTTGGCACGGTTTTGGGAGTGGTTTATAGAAATGAGAAGGGTCAAGTGCTGACAGCTACAACAAAATTTCTCCCTAGATGGTATGATCCAAAGATAGCAGAGGCTACGACTTTTCGATGAAGTTTGATATTGTCTTCAAGCTAATCTTTCAACATGTTTTGAATTTGATTGTTTGAATCTGGTACATACGGGGAAGAAAAGGAAACATCCTATATCTTACTTGGGCAGTGTTTTGCGAGATTGTGACTCACTGGTGCAATGCAACAAGAAGTTGAATTAGCTGATATTCTTGCTGAATAAGCTTTTACTTATAAGGATAGGTACTGGATGGAAGAGGTTCCTTATTATATTGAACCTCTCTTAACTGTTAATGTACAAAGTTTACTTCCACTTTCAGAATAATATTTGGTGCTATCTTTCTAAAAAAAAAAAAAGCATTTGTTTACTCTTTGCAATTCTTAGTGTTGTTGTGAGTTAACTGTTAGACTTTCATTGTTAATATTAATTTAAAATGTGAAATAATAATCTAAACACTTGTACAACTTTGAAATTTTATGCAAAATTATTATTCATCTTTTAAAGTTTCAAACTTGATAATAATAGTTCATAATTAACTGCAATGATGCTAAGAGTTATAGAAAACAAAAAAGAACAATTATATTTAAACATTTTATTGTTTTAAACATCTCATTGATATCTTTAATTTTTCTTCGTCTCTCTTCTTATTGTATTATATCATTTGTTATATCTATATTTTTTTTCTCTTTTTTCTTACTTTCTCTAGGTGTTGAGTAGCATTTGAGGTGCCTAAGTATATTTTTTCAATAAAAATCATTCCTAGCTTATTTGAGGAAAGTTTAGTTGTAAATTTCAAAAAGTTTTAAAACAACAAATTTTTAGTCTTTAAAATTTTTAGTTTAAAAATAAATTTATTTTGAAACTTTTTTTATCCTATTAAAATTTATTTAAAAGTGTGTTGTGTGTTAGTGATAATAATAACAATAACTATAGCGACAATCTCAGTGTTGGTAATACTAATAGTGGTACTAGAAGTGATGGTTGTGTCAATGACAGTAATGTTATTAATGATGATGGTGGACACGATGTGGATGGTGGCATGAATAATGTCAATGGTGATGATGACGATGATAGTCATAGTAGTGATAATGTTAGTGTTTATGCTAGTAGTCTTGGTGTCAATAGTAGTAGTGCTAGTGACAGTAGTATTGTGGTGGTGATAATGTTAGTGACAATAGGGGTGTTGGTGGTAGCTATGCCAACAATACCAGTAATGGTGATATGAATGATGACAACAACGAGAAATATCACTCTCAAATGTAGGGATAAGGTTTATGTTTTATTTTGAAAATAAATATAAAAGTGTTTTAAAATTGAGTTAAAAATGAATTTAGTTTCACTTTTATCAAACATAACTTGTATAAAATTACATTTGAAATTCAAAAGGCAAAAACTTACAATCATCCCAAACATACTCTTATGCGATGTTTAGTTGTGAAGAGAGAAATACGGTAAATAAAAATAGAAGAAATATAATTAGAGAAGAGAGAAATAGAGTCAAAATAAAGCTGAATGTTGGATTGTTTGATTTAAGAGTTTGATTTTAATGAAGCAGGAGGAGAAATTTTTAAAAATTATAAACTTACTATTATATCCTCTATCCCTACATCCATTTTCATAAAATTTAATCGATTAATATAACTAATTAAATTAGTTTATATAATTAATTTTAAACAACAAAATAATTGATATTATTAAGAATGATATCATTATTGTCAACAATTCATTCTTAATTACCCTTTAATTAATTATGAATTGTAAATAGAGAAATGCTAGCAAAAAAATTTTAGACATTCTTTTTGCAATATTCTCTCTATGTTTGATTAAAATTTATTAGAAATCATCATTAGTAGGTTTTACTTCTAAATCAAGAGAGAAAATCATTAATTGAGAAGGAAGACTATTGATAATTTTTAGTAAATTTTAACTAATCAAATAGAAAGTATTGAAAAGAGGATGCTACTAATGTTTATCTTATAAATAAATAATTAAATAATTAAATAATAAAATGTCATTTAATACTTGTCATTTAATTGATTATTTACATTTCATAATTAATTAAATGAGCAAGCAATAACACAAATAAATCTTGGAGTTCACTTGCACTCCAATAGAGTTATAAAGGTGAGTCACAATGTGAGTCACAAATAAAAAAGAGAGAAATAAGGGTACAAAGATTATTTGTGCCAAAGGGTAGATTTAATCTTATATTTTTTTTTTGTCTGATGTGAAGAGAGAAATGAAACATATGGGACATATTAATTTTAAAATTGTTTTGATTCTCTTTATGTAACACGAAACAATCTTTATTAATTTCCGTTTGCTCTTTCCTTTACATTTTTTTGGCAATTAAACTGGTCGTAAATTAATGTATATTGAAATAAATTATAGTGTAATATATACTTTTTTCGATTCTTATTATTATAAGGTTAATTTGTTAAAATTATAAAATTTAATAAATTTAGTTGAAAGTATTAGTTTTTTAAAA
>JAMLFT010007395.1:0-14867 GCA_026544285.1 Pachyrhizus erosus
CTAGTTAATTAAACTATTATTATATATTATTTTTAATTAAGTCTTTTTTATCCTTTTTATCATTCGAAATAATAGAATAATAATTAGAAAAATATTTTGATATAATGATATGCATAAATATATGAAAATAAAATTTAAATAATTATTTTTAAATTTTTGTAGTATTTTTTAATATAATATGTCACATTAATTATTTTAATATATTATAACTAAAGTATAACTAACAAAGAATGATATGTGATTTTTAGTAAAACATTAAAATTATAAAAAAATAGACTTAAATAACTTTTAGTGTTTATTGTAAGGTTTAAATATTTTTTTTTATATAAAATAAGTTTTTTATTTTAATCTGTTAAAATGTTTTTTGTTTTTGTACTTTAAATATTTTTTTATTTAGTTCCTAAGTAAAGACAAACAAAAATATTTAAAAAAAAAATTAAAAAAAAAATAAAAGACTAAAAAAATCTATTTTACAAAAACTAAAATGTTATTTAAGCCTTATTATAAAATAAGGACGTTTTGATTTTGATACTTAACCTTTTTTTTACCTAAAATAAGTTAATTGTTTTGTTTTTAATTTCTATAAATATATTCTTTTTATTTTAGTCCATATAGATGCATCACATCTTGATTTTAATCTTTATTTTTAATCTTTATAAATAGGTTACTTTTTTATTTGTCTTTATAAATATATGAATTTTTTATTTTTAATCTTTATAATATCATTTTGATAACATAATATTTTTTATGATGTTATTATTTATTGACTAGACACATTTGATGACAACACCATTAACAAAAACATTTTAATAGTAGTATTAAAATAAAAAAAATAAAAATATACCAAATATCTAAAAAATAAAAATAAAAAATCAAACACCAAAATTAGAATATTTCTATTTTATAAATACTAAAAAAATTATTTAAATTATTTTTTAAATTATAATTTTTAATTTCTAAATTTTTTTAACATCTTTTAACTTTTCATTATTTTTTCTTAGCATTTTAGTTTTCAACGTTAAAATAAACTTATTAAATATTTAACTTGACAAACAAATGTCTACATTTATTTGGTAAAAAAAAATGTCACCACGACACTTTCATGTGATGTTATATAACATTATCTTCACTTTATTCTCACAAAGATTTAAAATTTAATTTAGTTTCAAAACAAATTTTATTCTTTGATTTTAATTCTGTAAAAATTTAAATTTTAATTCATGTAAAATTCTGATTTTTAACTTAAAAAAAAATTATTTTGCATTTCTTTTTTCATAAAAACACTTCTTAGTGAAGTTATTCAAATAGCCCATAATAAGATAACACATACAGTATGTTTGAATGAGATAATTTAATCGGATTTTTTAATGAATTTACATTGCTCCTTACTAAATTAAGTTGTTTGGACCAAAAAAGTAAGAATTTGAAAAATTAGTATTTTGTTAATGTATTTTAATTAACTAAAATCCCAGAATTTCAAATTCACCCCAGGTATTTTGTTGAGGTAATCAAGCTCTCGTTCTCTAGGCAAACGAGGAGCCTGGGCATAAAAACGACACAATAAATAAAAGTGGAAACTTCAAATTTGACATAAAATAACTTGAAAAGGCATACAAATTAAAGACGGAATAATGTAAGGTCATTCAATTTTGTTACTACTTATTACTTTCATATTAACATTTTTACCTCGCCAAAGAATAAGTATCTGCAACCTTAGGAAACATCACCCACGATTACGGAAAATTTCCGTTTAAAACCAATGCCTTTGTGTAAACAAATCAGCACTCGTACAATATTAACCAAGTTAGAGCATTTCAATTCACATTGTTTCACACCTAGTTCTATTTCTACTAATAGACAATAATGCAACCGTTGCAACTCCATTTGATTGATATAAACTTTAAAACGAATATATTTAATACTTAATGTGACAAGCAACGGAGCAAAAAAAGCACATTTTCTTCCCGCAACGGCTGGAACTGGACAAAAGAGCGAAAAATAATTATAAAAATAAAATCCAAAAGAAATTGGCAAAAAAATTTTATTATTAACTTGGAAAAAAATAAGGGAGAAGGGGGTGCATCACTATCTAGTTCACCACACTACAGGTATCCATCGTACAATTGGACTCGTTGCTACAATCAAAATTACCAAATTTTGCATTTCATCTGAGGGAGAAAAAAACACTGTTCTCACGGAAGCAGCCGTTGCTCTACATACCATATCCTGGAAGAAAGAAACCAAAGGTCAGTCAATTACAGACTCTTGTTAAGAAAATACCTTGGAATTTAAGATTCCTATTAGTTAATGATGATTTAAGAAACACACCAGTTAAGTTGAACTAAGAATTTTATATTTTTCAACTTCAAAGGAGACCCTAAATTACTCTACATAATACATTTTCATAATATTGGCATCTCAATATTGAGGCATACCAAATGCACCATATTATACAACCATAGATACTCCATTTAAAAACTACATACCTGAATTGTCCATGGGGTTTCCGGCAGGTACGGGCTCAGGTTCCTTTATCTCAACAACTACGCAGTCTGACATTAAGAAGGTTTTGGCCACAGAGGCTGCATGTTCCAGGCAACATCTGACCACCTGTACAAGAGTAAGATGCTTGAGAATTCAAAGTTTCATATCAAGCACAAATATCATTATTATATATGCAATAATTGCAGAAACAAGCAGCGTGGCCGTGTTCAGAATAGCTAGAATGCAGATACAAGTCTTAAACTAACTGGAAAGACCCTAATTTCCTACATTAATAGTTCCTTCGCTCTTGGGATTTTGGAGAGGAGATACAACGGCATTCCAACAAGATTTTCCGTTTATACCCATGTATAAAACATTCATGTATTATTTAAAAAGCTCATGTTTGGCACAAAAAGGAGAAAAAAAAAAAGGTCTTAAGCACAGATAATCCTCTTGCTCGAGGTATCGGAATTTGTGTCCTATATTTTGTACATTAGTCATGTCACGTCCATTTTCTATAGCAGAATTAACTCATAGCATAGGCAACCAAGGTATAAATATTGAATTCTAGAGTAACCATTTTTTATGAAGTTGACATCCCAAACATGAAATTCAATGTAAATTATGCCATCATATTAAACAACCCCTTAAGTTTAATTAATCAGAAAATCGGACATGCAATGGAGATTGCTTGGCAATCACATGCAAGTAAATTAAAAACTAATGATGCTCAAACAGCAAATCACCTTTGTTGGATCAATGATCCCAGCAGCCATCAAATCTTCATACTTTCCAGTGGCGGCATTATAACCATGTCTTGGATTGTCGGTGGACAATACCTAACCACAACACAAGTCACATTATCACAATCACGTCAACAGAGAAAAGAAAAATCCTAGATGGAGCAAATCTTAGTACCTTCTCACTGACAACACTACCATTGACACCAGCATTTTTGGCAATTAATTTAAGAGGATAACTGAGAGCTCTTTTCACAATATCGGCTCCAACCTGCAACAAGTTAAACACAATGTTGAAGCAATAACCACAGTAAAAAAAAAAAAATAACACATTTGGAGTTGAACCAAAAACAACAATCAGGAGCATTTTCCAGCACCCAAAAAAATATCACCACGTTCAAGAAACTCGTATTCTCTCCATATCAAATAAATGACTCACTTTTTCTTCATCATTATCAAGGCTATCCTTGATTATGTCCACCTTTGATGCAAGTCTCAGCAGAGTGCAGCCGCCACCAACTACAATACCTTCCTCAACAGCTGCCTGAAAGTCAACAAACTATTAGCTTACAGAAACAGAATCCAAAAAAATCTAAAGTACTTTGTTAAAGAAAAGGATACCTTTGTAGCATTAAGAGCATCTTCAACTCTCAATTTCTTTTCCTTGAGCTCTGTCTCAGTTTGTGCACCAACCTATACAAGTACAAAAATTGCCCCAATTGATATACCTTGCAGAATACCAAACTAGTATATTACCACATTTCAGTGAGTCTGTTACCTGTATCACAGCCACACCACCAGACAATTTAGCAATTCTCTCATTCAACTTTTCTCTCTCGTACTCCTGCTCTGCAGCCTGTAATATTACGTAATTGTATTGTTAGAACACGGTGAAGAATGAAGCTTTCACATACTCCTATCTGTACAGAATTTCTCCTAGGACAACTCGTGTGCATGTTTGCATACACAAATGGGTAAATATAAATGTATCTAGAATGTCTGTATATCAATCATTTTAAACAGTATAAAATATTGTTTAAGTGTATTATTAGTCATGCTTTCTATGAAATATCTTCATGAAACCCTGCATATTGAGGAAGAGAGGAAGAAAGAGAGAGAAAGGGAAGGAAAGACCTCAATTAGGTTCCTAATTTGTGCAACTCTCTTGTTCACAGCTTCCTGGGTACTTCCGTCACCAACAACTGTGGTTGTATCTTTGGTGAGCACCACCTTGGAGGCGTATCCAAGAACCTCTTTCCCAGCTTTGTCCAAAGTAAGGCCAACCTCTTCTCTGATTACAGTACCTGTAAACCAATTGAGAAAATACATATTCTTATCAATATCTGGAAACAAAAAAGATAGAGAAAAGCATATATACACTTCCAAAATCAGAGGCATGAAAATTTTAAATTTAAAGACCTCCAGTCAAGATGGCAATATCATCAAGGTACTGGCTCTTGCGTTCTCCAAAACCGGGGGCCTTAAGTGCTGCAATCTTCAGTGATCCTCTAAGTTTGTTCACCACAAGAGTTGCTAAAGCTTCCTGTTCAATATCCTCAGCAATAATCAATATAGGGTATCCACTTCTAATTGCATCCTCCAGTATGTTGATGAGATCCCTCGCATTGGTTATCTTTTTGTCAACCAACAGCAGCTGCACAAATACCATATAAAATTATAAGTAAATACACAGGAAGCTAAAAAAACAAATTACAGGGAACACAGACAAACGTCACACCTTACAGTTCTCATACTCAACGGCCATTTTCTCACTGTCAGTAACGAAGTATGGAGAAATATAACCACGGTCAAATTGCATCCCCTCGACAACATATAGACTGTTATCAGCACTCTTTCCCTCCTCAAGGGTCACAACACCCTTTCTACCAACCTTGCTCAATGCTTCAGCTATCATATTTCCTACTTCATAATTGTTCCCAGCACTAACTGCTGCCACATCTGCCAACTCACTATCTTCAACCTGCAATCCACCCAATCACAACAACCTTGTCAAATCTCAACAAAAAGATGGGCAAAATAATTAATTAATAATGAAACACTAAAATATATTTTTAAAAAATGGGAAAATTCAAGTACCCAATGTAACAATCATGCTTAAAGACAGAGACACACAATGTTAGATATTTCAGCCACAAGTAGAAAAATGCTTCACCTCTTTTGACATCAGTTTAAGCTCAGACACAAGAGCTTTCGCCGTCTTCTCAATGCCACGGGTGATGAGCACAGGGTTGGCTCCAGCTGCAACAACCTGCCAAAATTAACATTAAAAATTATGCCCCTATTTGCATGCAATAACCAAAACCAAACCAAATATAGACTGTTATCACACTACGTTTCCAATAAAACAATAAACAAGTCTACCTTAACACCTTCAGCAATAAGACCCTGAGCTAGAACAACCGAAGTCGTGGTTCCATCACCAGCCAAGTCGTTCGTCTTGGCAGCAGCTTGTCTCACCAACTTGGCACCAATATTCTCAACCGGGTCCTCCAACTCAACCTTCCCAAACCAAATTCAACAAAACATCAATACAACAAAAAAAAAACACTTAAACACGAAATTCAGATAAAATCCAAAAACACCTAAACAAATTCAAAATTCCTAATACACATATACAAAAAAAGAAACACGACAAAAATTAAACTATTCAAACACTAACCTCTTTGGCGACAGTGACACCGTCGTTTACGATTTTCGGTGAACCATACTTGCTCTCGAGCACAACATTCCTTCCCTTAGGACCAAGCGTGACGCCAACCAGATCCGCGAGCTTATTCACACCGCTCTGCAAAACGCGGAAAATAGAAAACGTCGCTCAAAACGCGCGTTTCGCTAGTCAGAATGAGTATGATAGAGCGTAATACGTACCTGGAGCTTCTTAATTGCGGTGCCGTCTTTGTTGAAGTGCAATTCCTTGGCCATGGCTGAGACCCTGGCGTGGCGGGTCCTTCGGGACAAAACGACGCCGTTGGTACGGCGACGGGAGGGGAAGGAGGAGATAGCGGCGGAGGAGGAGAGCTTGTAGGCGGACATTGCGGTGAAGGTGGAAGCCATGGTTAGGGTTTAAGGAGGGTTGTTATGGATAACGTGAGCGGCTTCGGAGTGTTTCCTTGTGTTGGGTTGAGTTGTTGAAGAGTGGAGTGAAGGATTAGGTTTTTATTATTACAATGCGGGAAGGGTGAAGGATTTGGTCTTGAAGTTTCTTTTTCATCTGAACCGTTCGATTCTAACGGGCTTCGTTGCTCTTGTCGTACATTGGAATGGTCTAGAACTTTTGGGTGCAATTCAGGTTAGGCATTGGTAGTTAGCAAAATGAATGAATTGCCTATGGTGTGGACTAAGCCTGCACTTTAAGAAATGAGATTTAGAATTTTCTTTTCTTTTGTATTGGTGATAAAGGGGCTGACACATTTTTGGATTGAATTGGGTTGATGTATTGTTTTGCCCAAAAAAATGTTTTTTACTTTTTTTTTAATTAGAGAAATTAGATTGAATATTTTTTTTATCATATTCTAAAATAAAAGTATTTTAAAATTTATCTTAATTTCATAAAGAAAAAATAAAAGAATATTTTTTAAATATAAAAATGTGAAATGATTTCTAAAAAATGCTTCAGACGTAAATCACATAAAAATATTTAAGGAGAAATATTAGAATGACACAAGACAAAAATCTCATCATGTAAATTATGTGCACTCAATCAATTCACACCTATACAAAGATTTTCTTTGTATCATTTGATGACAAATTACTTTATGTGTCTTCTTAATAATGGAAAAAGAACAATAGATCTCCACATGAATTATGTTGAGGACAAATAAGTAAAATTGTAATAAATAACTCAATTTCAAAATTTATTATTAAAAAAATAAATAATATTTTTACAAGATTTTAAAATATTGTTGTATAGAAATTTTGTTCCTAAAAAACTTGATAAACTTTGGGAGGCCTTGGTTGTTAACTACCATCTAGAAAGAAATACTTTGATTTGTCACACATGAAAAAAAAAAAAACACATTGTGGATCAATGCATATCTTTGTGATTTTTTTTTTAGTATTGTAAGGACTGCTTCGTTATGTAAAAAGATAAATTCTTGTATAAAGTCATATATGAAAATGATAAATACAATAATTGAGATGTTGTACAATATTGAACATTCATTAAGAGATTTTAGATACAATAAGTTTATTACATATATATAATATTCTTTTACAAAACTTGTTCTTACTACATCTCTCTTTAAGCTCGAGTAAGAGGCAACAAAGTTATTTACCAAGGATATTTTTAAGAACGTCAAGTCTAAGATTATAATTACTAATGTGAGGGATAGATCTAAAACTAAAAAGGTGATCAAGGTAGAAAAATATAGTAAACATTGTATTAAACATGAAGTTGTGCTTCATAAAGAAAAATTTACATTTATATGTTATTTGAATGTTTTGGTATTCCATGTAGTCACGTTATATGTGTTATATAGTTTGCAGTCACATTCAACGATTAACATACAATTGAGTCATGTGAGGTTAGGGTTTGTAGGACACAATTTGCTCAATGTGTTGAAACATACAATTTTGGCTAAAATGCACTAGTGTATATGTAATTAAACTTAATATTAAATAAGTTAACAAATATTTTTTAACCATAGTCCCTTAAGTGAAAACAACCTTAGTTTGTTATTAAAGAAAGGAACTGCCTTCATGGTTAATGATACAACATAATCAATGAATTAAGCTTCATTATTAGGCACAAAGTTCATTCACTATTTTTTTTTCTCTTCAAGATAATTAAAGCATTAAGCATAAAAGACAACATTAATATTTAACAACTTCACATATATATATGAATAGGACAACCAAGACCTATAAATACATCTACTACATTAGTATTTACGATAATTATCATTTTTCATCACTCACTTTGATCATTGTCATGGGACAATGAGTTTAGGGTTTGACGTATATGATGTAACGCCTTTTTTTATTAATTTTAATTTGAGAAAATTATTTCAATTATTTTAATTTTAGAACTAAATTCTCATTTGGGATTACAATTTATGAGAAACTTAAATATCGCCATTATACTTTAGCCACTTGATTTTAATTATATCACAACTCAAATTGTCTTATGTAAAATATCATACATAACTGTATACATTACATATCCCAAAATATATTTTTAATATTCAAAACATTAGGTATGAGGATAATAGACACAACAACTACTGCCTTCCTGATGTTCCTAGTCAGAACGCTCAAAGGGATCTTCTTCTTCTAAGGCTTCCTCTCCTCTGCCTTAACCATTTGCTAGGACTAAACTTATGGATGAGTCTTGGCGTAGAGGTGACTAAGCGCATCAAGGAGCTGCTGGAATGTTTAATAGTACCCATATATATCTAGGCAACGATGTCTAAGATAGTACTGTAGGAACATCAATATGATAAAAATGTTATGAAACTATGATTTTTAAAGGTCTGAATGCGAATTTGACATAACCCATGAATATATCATCTCCACTGGTCATATTATGCTTCTATTGACCTTCCAAAGGTATTATCGTCAAATGAAAAAAGGGTTGGAACTCGTTTGTCATCTGTATCTAAAATGTAGAGGTTGTAAGAATGAGTCATCTATCCTTAAACAATCATACACACATATAAATCATCTTTATCTATCGTAGACTCTCATCTCACCATAACGTGCATAATTAGGAATTCTACTCGATTTAGGACCATTCATAGCCTCCATCACTACTATTTCTAGGAGGACTTATACAAGCGTGTCAATAATAATCCAACTTTTCATTTGGGTTAACAATCGGGAGTACATATCCTATCTGGTACTTGGTCTAGGATATTCTCAACCGAATCTTGGTAATGCTCTACTTTATCAAGGACGCCAAACCGATTTTGTGACACCTTCTTCACTTTGAGCGGTTCACAACTTGACACCTTATCTACCCCCAAGGATTTATTATAGTCTACATACATTCCTCAAGTACCTTCTGTAGTCAATCCTTGTAATCTCCATTCTTATTTCTCACTCGTTAGATATTCTAACCCATTTTACTTTCCTTTCTTTGTTCGTCAATCTTTCTTAATACTGATTTTTGGATTCCATAATATCTTCTTGTAACAACTTTCTTCCATTCTTACTTTGCAATACTCACACAAATTTCATTCAACCATTGTCTAAGAGTTTCTCAATTCAGTTTCTACTTTAGGATTATTTTTATAATTTATTGTCTAATTGAAATAGTTGTCAAAACTTATATATTCGTCTACTATTAATAGAGGTAATAAACTTCATCTCTACTATCAATACAAACAATCATATAATATAGTAATATTATAGTCAAACATCATTATAATCAAAATAATACACATTATAATTGAAATGATAAGACAAAGGCAAAATGGTCTTCTTACAAGACCCTTATGTTTATGTTCTAATCAAGTCTTTCCTTTTATCTTTCTTCCTATTCAAATTTGATTCAATTTTGTTTAACTATTAAATATTAAAATTTAATTGATACACTTACTCATATTTCAAAAATTATATCCAGAAAATAAGAAAAGGGGCAAAATCGTTTTTTCAAATAAATTTTAATTTTATTTTTATTACCTTTCTTCCTTTTCTTTCTTTCCTTCTTTTCTTCTATGATTTTCTATTCTTCTATTTACTATTTTAGCTTAGTTTAGTTTGAGTTAAAGTTAATAAAATAATTTAATTTTTTTCTATTTGCATCCCTTTGTTTACAATTCACACCCCTTCCTTGACTTACTCTTTGCACCTCCCTTTTCACTAAACTCGCCCCTTTCGTCTTCTTCCTCTGATCCTCTTTGTTTCTTCTCTTTCTCTGTTTATTCCCTCAATCTTTCCCTCTTCCTTCCTCCCACTGCTCCCCCTCTATCTAATCCTTTTTTTTCTTTCCCGCACTCCCTCTCTCCCTACCCTATAATCCTCTCTACTAGCAGGTCAAATAGCTTTTCTCTAGTAAATTTTGAATTTTCAGTTCACTTTGAATTTGCCTCGAATCTAAACAATTTCCATTTTTAATTTTTTAATTACATCTAACTCTAATCCTTAATGAAGATTTAACTAAGAAATTCAATTAAAATGAGAGAAACTACAAGTTCGATAGTCATGGCGACTTGAAGAAACCATCACTTTGATTTTGCTTAATTCTTCACTATTTTGGCTAATAAAGTATTTGAACATGTGCGAAAATTATTCAATAATGTCTCTATAAGATTAAATTGAAAAGTAAATGATTCCTCCTACCTTTTATGTGTTTTTTCGACAAGGTTTTTTAAAAGCTTAAGTAACAGTGTGAATTTGTGATTCTTCTCTTCTTTCTTCAAATTTTTGGGGCCAAAGTAAAGCTGAGATTGAGTCGAAGCTTCCTGTGAGGAGAATTTGGCAAAACGATCACGAATTGGAGGTGAATTTACTCGAAAAAGTTTCTGTTTTTCCGTTCTCTTCTACCTCTTATTGCTCCCTATTTATAACGTGATGGAACTTCGTTCGAGGTTCAACCACTTCACAAGTCATAGGCAAGCATGATTGAGCCTGTTTGTAGCCTCCATGTCAATGGTAGGCGTAGTAGGAGAGAAGGAGCTCGAGGTCGACAGAGGTGATCGAGCAACTTTAATGGCGGTCCGCGTTTTTAACAATAACTTATGTATAATTAATTTGCATAAATTTTCAACGATGACCTAGCGATCAAATGACAATCCTTGCTCCCTCTATCCACTTATGACTCTTGCGTTTTGCTCTTTGAATTCTCTCCACACCCTTTTTCTTACCTTGTTTTTTATTTTCTTCTTTTTATTCCTTCTTATGTTTTTTATATTTTATTTGGGCTAAAATTGCATCTGGCACCCCCCCAGCTCAGCTGATAGTGCATTTTGTTACCAACTAAGGGACCTAAGTTCGACCCCCAACACCTTCTTTTGCTCTTCCCTTTACTTTTTCCCTTTTTATTTTTTATTTTAAATTTTAAAACTATATTTTTGTTTTTTCTTCTAAATTTCTCAAAAATCCTATAAATTATTTTATGTTTTTCTCTTCTTGTTCCTATATTTTCTTTCACCAAATAACTATTTTATTTTTATAAAATTTATTTATTTGATTTATTTGTGTAATGCCCTTTTTCATCAATTTTAATTTGAGAAGAACATTCAGTTATTTTGATTCAGGTGAATTTTTATAACAAAATTTTTGCCAGGAGTTACAATCTATGAGAAACCTAAATATCGCCATCACACTTCAACAACTTAATTTTAATTATACCACAATTCATATTTTCTCATACAAAAAATCAGACATAACTGTATATATTATATATCCCAAAATATCTATTTAATATTCAAAACATTAAGACCAAGGATAACATACGACAACTACTCCTTCCCTGATGTCCTTAGTTAGAATGCTTAGATGAATCTTCTTCTTCTAAGGATTCCCCTCATCTTATTGGAACTAAACCCGTATACGAGATTTGAAGTGGAGGTGGCTGAGTGTGTTGAGAAACTATTGGAACGTCCAGTAGTACCCTCATATATATAGGCGGTTGTGTTTAGGATAGTACTATAGGAACATTTATATGATAGAATTGCATGGAATTATGATGTTCGAAGGTCTGAATGTGAATTTGACATGACCCATAAAAGTGTCTTCTCCACTTGTCAGCTTATGTGTCCATCGACCCTTCAAGGGTATTATCGTCAAGTGAGAAAGGGGTTGAAACTCGTCCACCATCTATATCTGAAATGTTGGAGTTGTAGGAGTGAGTCATCTATTCTTAAGCAAACATATACAAGTATACTTTCATCTCTAGCTATTATAGACATTCATCTCACTATAACGTGTCTAATTAAGGATTATACTTGTTTTAGGGCCCTTCGTAGCCTCCAATACTACTAACTCTAGAAGGATTTACACGAGCGTGTCAATAATAGTCTAAATTTGGCTTTTGGATTAACGATCAAGAATACACATCTTGTCTGGTGCTTGGTTTAGGATACTTTCAACCGAATCTTGGTAATGTTCCGCTTTGTCGAGGGCGCTAAGCCAATTTTGTAAGACCCTCTTCATTTTGAGTGGTTCGCAACTTGACACCTTATCTACCCTCAAGGACTCATCAAAGCCTGTGTACATTCCTCAAGTACCTTTTGTGGTCAACCCTTGCAATCTCGATGCTTGATTCTCACTCATTAGAGATTTTGATTCTTTTTAGATTCCTTTTCTTCATTCGTCAATCTTTTTTGGTATTGATTTTTAATTCAATTACATCGTCTTATAATAATTTTCTTCCATTCTTACTTTGCAAAGTTATACAAACTTTATATGATCATTATCTAAGAGGTTTCTTAGTTTATCTTTTATCCTAGGGTTATTTTTTTAATTTATTATTTAATTGAGACAATTGTCAATATCTTATAGGTTCCTCTACTATTAGCAGAGATTATAAATCTTCATTTCTATCATTAATATAGGCAATAGAACATTATCATATAAATTAGGAACAACCAATTATAGTTAAACAAAATTTCAAACAATCAATCACACATTTATAGTTAAAATGACAAGATAAGGGTAAAATGGTCTTTTTTCAAGACCTTCATGTTTACATTCTAATTTATCTTTCTTCATATTCAAATTTGATTCTATTTTATTTAACTAATGAATATTATAATTTAATTTGAGAAATTTATTCATATTTCAAGAATTATAATAAAAAAATAAGAAAAAGGAAAAATTTTCTTTTTTAGTGATTTTTACTATAATTTTCTCTCCCTATTTTTTCTCCTATTTCTATTTTATTCTCCTTTGGTTAACCAAGTAAATGTTAGAATCTTATTAAGAGAGTCACTCATAAGTCAAAATGTATCTAGAATAAAACAAGAAAAAATGGCAAAATTATCTTTTCCTAGTATTTTTATCTATATTTTTCTTCCCCTTTTTTCTTTCTTTCTTCTTTTCTTCTGTGATTTTCTATCTCTAAATTTATCTACAAAAGTTAGTTAGTTTGAATTAAAATATATATATGTGTGTGTGTCTTATGTTTTATTTTTTACTTTTTTTTTAGTATTTACACCCTCCTTTTATGGCATAATTAAAAAGTGTTCCAAATCCACATATCTACAATTTTGTATTCAATTCCAAAACAAGGAAATGAATTTACAAGGATTCCAAAACAATTAGAATGCAACCAGAATCATTCTAGAGAAAAGATAGAGGTCCTCCTACCTTTGATGATGTTCCGGTGGCTTATTGAAATTTTCGGTGAGTCTTCGTAAGGTTCCTATCACCTACAACTCTTCATGACACAAGTTTCGTTTCTCCGTTGCCTTGTTAGATTTCCTGGGGTGCTCTGGTTGTGATTCTCCAATCAGAAATTCTATCTGAATTTTCATAATGGAAACAACTAAAAGGGGCCGCATCTTAAATATGGAGGATGAGGGCGTGGTGTCGAGCCCAAGGCGATGATGCTAGTTCCTTCTAACCATCTTGATAGTCTTGCAAGAGAAGTGCTACTGAACTTTTTCAATTAGGCGTGGCTAGAGAGGAGGAAGATGGGCATCGCAGAGAAGAAGGGCTCAAGGGAGAAAATGGCACATCCATGGCAGGGAATAGGTAATGTTGACGTGGCTATGTTTGACTTGCTTGCCTTTGCAATGAAGATTTTAGAGGATAAAACAATGCGTTTGTACCACCGAAAGTGACTTGGCTCAGCGGTTAAGACTTTGAGTACAAAGTCATTAGGTCCTTGTCTTCGAGTCCCTCCAAACACGTTTTTATTTTACTTTCTTTCTAACTCTCACAACAAAATGCTTATTTGTGTTTATTATTTGTTTATGAGACAGGGATGGGCTTCCAGCCCATTTGGTCCAGCGTCTCTCCCTCAACCTGGAAGCCCATTTGGTCTAGCGTCTCTCCCTCAACCTGGAAGCCCATTTGGTCTAGCGTCTCTCCCTTAACCTTTTGATGCTGGGTTTGAATCCAACTAAAAATTTTCTTGATTTTCCAATTTTTATTATTTTCTTTTTTTATTTTTAAAATTTGTATTTTAATTTCCAAATTTTTTTCTACAATCTCTATACATCCTTTTATTTTGATAAATTTATTTATTTTAATTATTTGCATATTTATTTTTATTTAATTAATAAATTACATGTCTGGCTACTAAAATTTAGATTCTTATTCTCTTATTTTTATTCTTTTCTTCTTTTATTTTTATTTCATCTAAATGTCTAAATCTATTTTCTATTCCAAAAATCAAAATATTTGTATTTATTTATATTTATTATTTAAACTTATTTTTATTCAAATCTTTCAACTTAACTAATTATAATTTCTCTTTTCATATTACCTCTTGGATAATATTTCTCATAAAATTTAAAATTCTAAACCTTAATTGAACTACACTAATATATTTAAATAGTAAAAAACAAATTTCTAACTTAAAAGATATTTTCTAAATATAATTTATTATATTAAAAGTAGGATGTTACAATCTGAATGTTTATTTATTTGTTAAAATTATAATTCTCACTTCTAAAAAATTTAGATTTTTATTCTCTTATTTTTATTCTTTTATTCTTTTGTTTTTTTATTTCA
>JAMLFT010007396.1:0-14866 GCA_026544285.1 Pachyrhizus erosus
TAATAATAATAATAATAATAATAATAATAATAATAATAATAATAATAATAATAATAATAATAATAATAATAATATAAGGTCTCCAAAAAAAATTCAACATCAATTAATTATGATTTTTTTTTCTTTGACTTGTTGGAAAATAATCATACTACACTGAAAATGCATACTGAAAAATGTGAAAGAAACGATACCTCACAGTGAAAACGCATACCATAAAAATATGTAAGAAAGCAGACGAGAAAAGTTTTGGTGTGGGATAACATTTGTATAAAACACAGTGCCAATGTTGAAAATTCGTTCAATAATCAAAGATGAAAAGTTTCACCTCTGATTCAATTGTTTTTCTTTTTCTGTATTTGTAACAACATAAGTTTTGAGCAAAATGGAGATCAGTTAGTATTTGTTGACCCCCAACACTCATCAATGGAAAAGATTAATATGTATTGATATGTGATTTTGTTTCTGGAAATCTTCGGTTCCGACAAGTTTATAGTATTTTCTCTATATTGGGCTCCAAAAATCATGAAAATTTTTAAGAGGAACAAATCAGGAATTGATATTTTGGGTTGGGATTTTTTGTGTGAAAATAGATCTTTTGAATTATTGAATATTGACTGCTAAAGAAATGATAAGGTTGAAACAATCTTAATTCATCTTAGTTTGCAACTTTTTTTTTTAGAATGGAGTGAATAGATCATTTTAAGTGATTTATTATACACCACTTAATACATAGTTCATCTTAGTTTGCAACTTTCATTTTAGAATGGAGTGAAGAGTTCATCTTAGTTTGCAACTTTTTTTTATTGCATATATTTTATTTTCTTTTCAGTTTAGGTAATACCAAACAAATGTTTATTTTTTATTGCAACTTTTTTATTGACATTCCTCCTACCAAAATTGTCCCTGCAAGGAGCTTTTCCATAAAAACATTACTCTCACATGACATTTTCCGTACACGACATTGTTCCCCTAACAGCGAGAGGGGCACAATGCCAAACATCAATTATTACATTTACGTGAGACATTGTAATGGACAACTTTGTGGACCTAGATATGCAATGATGCAGTACATTTCCGATAAGGATCGTGAAATCATGGATCAGGGAATTTAGTAGATAGACATGTATCTACGGCTTCAACAACAGTAAGGAAAACCCACTCCTTTCCGATTTTATCCACAAAGTGTGCCACTTTAAGTTTGTGAATCACTAGCCACCTTGGGTTGACCATAGCCAACTGCAAAAAATACACAGCAATAGCAAAATTGTTAGCTTAGTTATTTAGCTTTCAGCAAAAGACACCAACCATCATTTGGTCACAAGATGAGAAATTATTATATAGTCCGTATCAATGTCACTCTGTCTGTGGTTTCGATTAATCTTTGTAGGACATTTAATCGATTTTTTAATTTATGAAAAAGAGTTAATAAAACTTGATTCATGTCAAATGGAGATTATCTAAGATGTTGATAATCTCGAACTATGTAATAACTTTTTTGGAAGATACATATTCATGGCAGTCTCACTTGTACACTGCGGGAAAGCAACCTCTTGTGCAGTTCCTCCAGTACTAGAATCCCAGAAGTATCAACATTCATCAGGTCTATCAAAGAGAATTGAGAAAAGGTCATTCATAAGGTTATAATAAATTCCTTGAAATGCACTATTAGAGTCGTCAGTTATAAGACTCACTGCTCATGTCTAAGATTACTGCTTGGACCCTTCCCTTGGCAAACTCGTTTATTTCTTCCGTGACCCACTTCAGTATTCTGGAACAATTGAATAATTTTAATTTCAAAGTTTGGCAATTAGATGTCTAAAACTCTCCAAATAATGTTGTAAAATAAAGTGCTTGCCTTTCTCTAACAAAATTAGCATTTGCAAAGCAGAGTGAGCCAGAGCTTATGCGAATCACCAAGATGCCTGGAGTGCTTATGGCCATGGGATATTGACTAACATCACAGAAGGCTTCTGTTCTTGGAACTCTACCTAGAACTTCTATCCCGGGTCGAATTGATTGTATTAGTATCTTTGCAAATGAGATTGATACCTGCACAAACACACATCTCAGTCAGAGACACTAATAATAATAATTAATGGGTAAAGTTAAATAACCATAGCTAAAAGGAGCTTTAAGAAAAATTCTTGATGGAGAAGCTACAGATGTGATTGCTGACAAGACACATCAAAAAAATTATTACATGCATTAAATGGATTTCAGTGAAAAATGGATTTCCTACAGTTGAAAAACAAGTGCAGCTAGGTGATCTCACCATCCTTTCATGCATTAAATTTATTACATGTTAAATTAAAGGGGAGATGGAGCTCTATGCTAAACAAATCAATATTGGTAGTTGATTGACATTATATTTGAAATATCACACTTGTCAAATAAAAAATTATAATGATTGTTAGAATTAAAGTAATGGTAATATAAATTCTGATTTCAATTATAGAAGTCATGTATATGAAGCCAAATCTGTGGACCAGAGTCTACTCTAGAAGCCCGACAAGTGAGGCAGTAAAGGAACAAGACAACAAAATTGTGTATGTCAAATTATTTGATGGATGGAACCCACTAATTAGCGGTGACAACCCCAAGCCTTTCATCTATTCAGATTTCGTGTCAAACATTCAACTCTATTCTACTACACTAGTCGCCAACCCAATTCATTGTCTAATTATCAGCGTGAGGGAAGTTGGGTCCCTTTTATTTGTGCAAATTATTAATAAGAATTTGTATCTTGGTGTCTGCTTGTATGATACGCCTTCACATTGCCTTCTGTTTTGTATTTTTTTTTTTTTTCTAACTTCCTAAAAGATTTTTCTATTATTTAAAAAAAAAAAAAAAAAACTCGTGATTTACAATAATGCTTGAAAGGAGTCAACTACTTACTGCCACAAGAAGACCAGTTTCCACTGATACAAACAAGACCCCGAAGAAGGCACCAATGCAGGCAAGAAAGTCAAATTTGTCAACCTTCCAAATATAGCAAACTTCACTTATGTCAATTAATCCAGGAAGTGCAGAGAGGATGATAGAAGCAAGTATGGCCATAGGAGTGTAGTATAGGAGCCTTGTAAACAATTCAAGACACAAAAGCACAGTAACTGCCATCACAATATTTGATACTGATGTTTGACATCCTGCACTGAAATTTACTGCAGTCCTTGAGAAAGAACCTGCCAGAGTTTAGTACAAACTATAAATAAATTTTATACGTGTACACTATTCTGCATAAAAATATTTCAGATTAATTGTACACTTATTAGCAACAGAAAAAAAAAAGTGTCACCAGTTGCCACATAGCATGAAGAGAGAGATCCAGCAATGTTCATACAGCCAATTGCTAACATTTCTTTGTTGCCATCAAGATGGTATCCCTTAATGGAAGCAAAAGATCGACCAACTGCTATTGCTTCCTGAATTGGAAGCTCATATTTCCATTAGTATGACAGAGCTTAGAGTTGGGAAAAAGAAATAATTATTTCTTAAAAAGAAGAGGAAATGAATTAACATACAGTTAGAGCAATAACAGCAGAGATCAATCCAATTTTTACTGCTTGTCCAACATGTTGACCATGAAATTGTAACTGTTGAACTGAACTTGGATTCAAACCTCCTTTGACGTGCTTTATTATATTAACCCCATCCTTATCAGCTTTTGACAAATACACAATTAAAGTTGATAATATAACTGATAGAAGAGGAGCAATAGCAGGCAACCAGAAAAGTTTTTTGTTTCTTCTGCCCTGAAATGACATACACATTATCAAAATCTCAAATCAAACAGAAGAAGTCTAGTAATGGAATCTGATTGCCAGAAATTCATTACTTACAACAAATCGGGCTATTAAAAGGAAAATCAGGAATGCACACCCGATGACAAAATTCAGAGGGTACCACTGCCAATTTAAAAAACAAAGAATAATGTCAAATATCAGCAAATCTGACATAAATTGTTCCTCTTAAAAAATTATAATTTATCACCCCCTTCATTACTTCCATTTTGCGTTTAACCATCAATAGAAAAATTGAGTTCTTAGTTCAAACTTATGAATTAGCAGCTGTTTAAAGTTACCTTTCCAAAACTAATAACTAAATTCTCCCACAAAATAAATCATTTAGCAAGACCTACTCACTTTTTCTCCAGATGTAATTTGTTGATGGAGTGACTTATAAACAGATTCCAGCACGGATATTACATCAGTTTTGTTGGTAAAGTGACTAATCCCCAGCAATCCCTTGAGCTGTTGAAGACCAATAATGATGGCTGCGCCTGCCATGAATCCAACAAGCGCAGCATGTGAAAGAAAATCCACCAGAAACCCCAACCTGCGGATTTAAGAAGAAAAAACTGATTACTTTATAAGGAAACCTACACATTTAAAATAATTTTCTCAAACAGATGAGAAAACCACCTTAAAACACCAAATGCAGCTTGAAATATTCCAGCAAATAAGGTCACGGTAAAGACAACATTTCTGTAGGCATCAGGGTCAACAGCAGGATCTACCACTTTGGGAACCAAAGAGGATAGCAGTAATGACACTACAGCTACAGGTCCAATTGCAATTTCTCTTGAACTCCCCATCACGGCATAGATAAGAGGAGGAACAACACTGGTGTCTGAATGCAATGAAGACCAATAAAAAAAATTTGAAGCATGATGCATCAGTATAGTATATAGTTTATAATAAATAAATATAACTGAAGTCTGATACCTACACAGGCCATATTGTGGATCAAGTTTTGCCAAATTAGCATATCCTATACTCTGCAACATCAGAAAGAAATTAGAAGAGTGAAGAGAAAAAAGCTTAGAGGAGTGTAAAATATTGTAATGTAATGTTCCACATCTGATGCATCGCATGAAATTAGGAGGAACATTTGTGAATATACACCTGAGGTATGCTGAGGCTGGCAAGAGTTAAACCTGCTAGCAAATCATCTTTAAACTTGGAGGCTTTGTAATTTTTGAACCAGCTAAGGATTGGGAATAAACTCTTCAAGAATGAAAAAGCATGTACAAGACAAGTTTTCTTCTTGGACGAAAAAAAGAACACCGTTTTCTTCAGTGGACTAAGTAGCTTGTTCCACAGAGGTGGTGGATTAGGAGGGTTTAGCACCCATAGGGACCTCTCTATTTCACCAGTATCCTCAAGATGAAAGTGTTCATGCTCGCTAACTCTCAAACTGGAAGCTGAACTCATGGTTGTTTGAAGTGCTCGGTTGAACTCTGCTACTTGTACTAAATGTACATTAATGTAAGTTCTACATACTAATGTTGACACGGGTCAATTTATTTGGATGATTGCGTGAAAGAGGTGCAGTAAGCTTTCATAGAAGCCTCTACCAGATGAGAGGTTAGTTGTAGCACCACTTTGATTGGCTAATCTCAAAAGTTGGGAATGTCTAACGATGAGTACGAGTCCTCTTTCGACAAGACTATTCTCATTTATAATTCTCACGCCACTTTTTCACCACTTTTCAGTCTTTTATTGTCTATCATGTTACATTTCTCATTTGCTACCTTTTTTTTTCTTTTTCGATGATATAGAAAGTGCTGTAATATTTATACCCATCCCCTTTTAGGGTCTGTATGAAACTTGATTGCGCTAATCCAACAATCTACCGATCTACTGTGAGAAGGGAAGAACTAGAGTTGAACGTGCATGAATTTACGAAAGCAAATATATTAATAGAGTTAGTTTGGAAATTCATTTAGACTATGTTAGATTGACGTTTTGCGATTCAATTCACTAAACTTAGAAAGAACTCTAAGAATGGATGGATGTTAACTGATTTCTAAACACACATGATTAGTTTTCCATTAAGAATGTTTTGGTATAAATGACAGATGCCATCATAACACTTGGTAGAGTGTGTGAGTATTCATCTAAATATCCAGGTTTAAAATGAAAACATTTGTATCATCCACGTACACGCATAAATAGCAATTTTAATTCGCATTCCCACATCAATTCAGTATATTTACTCATATTTACACTTACTATCCACACTTTATATGAAAAATCAATAAAAAAAAATGAGTTTTCTATTTGATCCCTAGACTTTGTTGGATTTCGATTACGTTTGATGAAATATAGTTTACTAAAACAAACATACATGTGTTTATTCCTTTAAATTTGTTATAATGTATAAAGCCTTTGTTGTCAACATAATTATTACATTATTATTTAACCTTAGTAGTAGAGATTAAACATGATGACAAATGAAAGTTTAAGGACTTTGATAGTTAAAATTTAGAATAGGAATTAAAATTAAAATTAAAATTAAAATTTAAAAAAAAACAAAATTAGAGACTGAAAGAATAGTAAATCTAAAAAATATTATAGAAAGTCTTAAATATTATTTTGATCTTTAACAAATAGGGTCTTTAGATTTTGGTCCTCTAAATTTTTTATTTTATTTTCTATTGTTAACTAACAAAATTATTGTTAAATAGTAATATTAAATGATATTATAATAGTGACTTCGATAGTATAATGACTTGTCACATTGTCAAAAGTTTGAAAAGATTATCAAGAGTCTGAAAAGACAGTTCATGTAATTTTTTTAATAAATTATGTTTTTAATTTTGATCAATTCAAAATAATTAATAAAGATAGACTAATTAATGAGACATTTAAAAATATATTTTAACAAAAAAATTACATATAATTATCATGTCAAACTCTTTGATGATGTGATAAGTTATTGGACTACCAAAATCGATATTATATCATCATTTAATGAATAATAAAAACTAAAACCAAAAAATTATTAGACAACAAAAACTAAAACCAAAAAAATTCTTTAAAAGATCAAAATAAATTAAAAAAATATAGGACCAAAATTAAAAAATTTTATTTTTCAAAAATTAAAATAATATTTAATCTGTTAAAAAATGTTACAACTATTTCCTATCAAAATAATATTACAACTAAATTAAAAATTCATCATTAAATCATCTAAACATAACATTATATTAAAACATTCAACCATAAGTCATAACCAAACATTAGAAAACATAATAATTCTTAATCATCAATGTTCTAAATCTTAAACTAAATTAAATTTAACAATAAACTACAAAAATTAATTCATAAACTACAATAATCAATACTATGTTTTAGTAACTAAATTAATAATTAATAATATATATATATATATATATATATATATATATATATATAAAAGATATTTAATTAACTATACAGTACTTGTACTTTACTTATCACCATTAAAATTTTTCTATAAATACACAGTCCCTAAATCATCTTAATGCGCAAACATTTATCCTACTTATTTGTGGGAAATTTTTCGGATACTTTTAGGATTTAGGTAGAATTATCATCTCCAACTATTATGGATTAAGACTTGAATTTGAGGCATTTGGTTAAGTTAAAATAACATTATGCTAATTAATTCATGCATTCAGTGGCATTCAAAATGTATTATTGTATTTTTTAAAATTTTATTTTTTGTTTCTTTAATTGCAATTAGTTGTATTTTATTCCTTTAAAAAAATTGAGTCAATGAATTTTTTAAAACTTTTTGTTTTTAATTTCTAAATAAATATTTTAACATTTTTGCACCTATACTTCTCTTTTGTTAATTGTTTTAGTTTTTAATATCAAATAATAGCGTTAACTAATGATATAATAATTACGTTAATAATTTAATGACTTGTCACATCATAAAAAAATATAACAATATAATCATGTGTAATTTTTTAATAAATAATATTCTTAATATCTCATTAATTAGTTTAACATCATCAATTAATCTAAATAAATAAAATTAAAAATATAATTTATTAAAACAATTATATATGATTACTTCATCAAGTTCCTTCATGATGTAGTAAATCACAAAACTATTAATATAATTATTATGTTATTTATTAATATTATTACTTAATAGTAAACACAAACTATTAATGATGAAAAATATGAAAATTAAAAATGTTAAAAAAAATTGTTTAAAGATTAAAATAAAAATTCAAAAAAATAAAAATAAAAATTGTTATATCCAAAATTTGATTATCTCTCTACAACTTAAATTATGAATATCTTTATGGATTATTGATTATTAAGGTTATATTAACTTTGAGTTTCAGGTCAAATTTCATTTCTTATGTCATTTTCGTATTTAATGGAAAGAATATATAATCAATTGCGCAGTTATTTTTTATTCTTAGGAATGGGAGATATTAGAAAGTTTATAACAATTCATGTTTCCTGTTAAACTAAGTAATGTCATGTTTCGAGTGTCTTTTCATTCTTAGTTTTGAAATTTTTAAAAATTAAAACTAATTTTAATTGAGTTTTTAACTTCATTTTTAAATTTTTAAAAGTTTTTTTAAAATTATAAATAAAAAAATGAGTCAATTATTTTATTTTGTCTTTTTTTATTATGAAATAACAAAAAATAAAAAAGTATCCATACATAAAAATAAAAAAAAAAATATATATATATATATATATATATATAAACTTTTACAATAAAAATAATATATTAAAACTATATAAATAATAAAAAATAACACAAACATGATAATAACAATAACAATAATAAAAATATATAATATTAATAATGAGAGATAATGTCATAAATGAAAAAGACATTAGAAGTATGACAATAGTAGTGGAAGTGATAAGTGATAAATAACAATAATAACAAGTGATGACAAAGAGACAAGATAACAATGGTAGTGATTTGGGTGGTGGGAATGACAATGATTATGATTGGTGACAACAACAGATATTACAATAATGATTAATATAATATTGATGATAAGAAAAGTCATTATTAAATGTGATGTAATTATATTTTTAAAATTAAAAATTAAATTTATAAAAAAAATTGATTTTAAAATAAATATAAAAATAATTTCAATTTCATTTTTATTAAACGTGTTTTATTTTTAAAAAAATTATATTTAAAAACTAAAAACTTGTCACTATCTTAAATAAGTCTTAAGTTAGAGAGATTGTTGTTTATCATAAACATATATATGATAAATAATAAAAATAAAATATTTAAAAATATCCTTTGGATTTAAATTAATCGCATTAAGCTTATCATTAGTATCAAGGTACAATATACATTTATGAACTTACATTGAATTTTAGAAAATGATTGATGCCAGGTCAACATGGGAGTCTGATTTTATATATTAATTCATATAAAAGCCGCAAGACATAGGAAATGATGTTTTTGTTGTACGTAACATTGGAGACGATTGGACTTATATCAGCTGTTACTCCTAGTTTTCATTATTTAACCCTTCATATGATTCTCTGTTTTTAATCTTTCAAAAAAGTATGTATGTCATTAGTTTAGTTATCGGTTAAATCGCTTGAGTCCAACATGGTGGCTATCATTTGTTCAGGAAGCTAGCTAGGCTGGAGGCAAAGTAATTAAGCGTTTAATATTTCATTGGTTTCTAAACATTTTTAAATTTTTGCTTTTAGTAGTAAACAAATATTTTAGTATTTTTAATCCTTATATTCTTTTATTAGTAATTTTAATTTTTATTATTAAATAATGGTATTAACTGATAATATAACAGTCATTTTAATTATATTATTAAAAAAAATTAATAGAATAATTAAATATAATTTTTTATAAATTATATTTTAATTCATCAACTAATCTTATATCATTAATTGATATACATAAATAAAAAGTTAAAATATAAATTTTGAAAATAATACATAAAATTATTCTATGTAAATCATAACTTACAAGTTACTAGACAGTTAATATAATTATTAGTTGTTATATTATCAATTAATATTATTATTTAATAATAAAAACTAAAATAATTAAGATATGAAAATTATATAGACTAAAACTGTTAAAATAATTATTTAAGAATTAAAAATAAAAATTAAAAAATAGAAAATGAAAATATTAAATCCAACATTTAATATTTATTTTTACAGCAAACCCAATATTTAATTAAAGAGCAACAGTTTCGAACGTGGCATAGGCTTAGGCTGTTATTTACCTTTTCCAGCTTTTACTGTAATTTGTATTTGACATACCACGTTCGTTTTATAGGGACTACGGAGGAAAAAATTTCATCTTTTTTATTAAGCATTTTACCCTCTTGCTTTCGGAGAAAAAGAGGGGGGAAATAAAAGTAGAGATTCTTTCGTAAAATAAGAGAGTTCTTACTTTAAGAGGGGATATAAAAAATATTCTCATTTGGATTCATAAGCTTGACAAAGTTGTATAAATATAAATTGATATTTAAGTATTCCTCTAACACGAGGAATTTATTTTAAGAAGAAAAGTAGAGTTATATTTATTAACTACTAATTAAAAAATATTATTAACTAGTATCTAAAAGATAATAATCAAGGAATTAATAAACAGAAACTTTTTTAGAAAAATTTATGATAGAATCACATTAGAAATCATGATAAGGTATGTTAGTAAGTTTATAACCTACTAGTGTTGTCTTAGTTATAGGAAGTTTAGATATTTTGTATAAGATTTTTTATTCAAACTTCATTGTTACCATAATAAAAAAAAAAGTATTGCTTAATATTTTATTAAAATATTATTGGTTAAAATTGTAATTAAATACATGCATAACATATATTATACATTATAAAGTTTTTTTTTTTTTAATTTCACTAGTTGACTTTTCATAGAACAATTTTCCTTGCAGCCTTGGCCTCCATGTTTCACCAATTGCTGCCAGACACGAGAGATTCAGTTTATGAAACACTTGTATTTTTTGAGAGACTAATCACTTTAAAGGGATTCTTCTTTGAAATATTTTTTTATTTTTCACAAAGAAGTGAAGTGACTTTGCGAGTCAAGTAAAGGAATCAATACACAAAATTGCTTAGTGTATCTTTGGAACAACTTCATTGACGTTAATTAGTCTCTCTAGCTATGTCTAATAACTAAAATACATAGAACTACAATAAGTATTGGAAGCACCATGAAAACAAACAAGCATCATACTTAAAATACAACTCATGAAAAATGAAGACAGAGACTACACAAGTCCTTATATATGGTATAGTTGTTTGGACACTTAAATATCAATAATGTGATAAGTTATATTGTAAATCATACTATAATTAAATTGTGAATCATACTACAATAGAAATACAAAATATTGTATCAATCAGTTAGTATTAATCTTAATACTGATGTAAGGTCGACATTAAATCAATACAAATAATTTTTTTAATGATTTTTTTGTCTTTTGAACTTCAATGCTAATTAATAATTTTTATTAAAGAATATTATTAATATTAGCATCGACTAGGTCAATATTTTTTTTATTTGTTCATTTAAATTAAATATATATATACATATGCATTACTCATTTAAATACTTAAATGTCAATCATGTGATAAGTTACATTATGATTCCTACAATAGAAATACAAAATATTACATTAATTAGTTAGCATTAATTTTGATGCTAATTTAAGGCCAACACTAAATTAACACAAATAATTTTTCTTAATAATTTTTTATCTTTCAAATTTTAATGCTAATTAATAATTTTTATTCAATAATATTTTTAATATGAGCATCCACTATTTTTAGTTTTATACTAGTATTATATTGATGCTGTCAAACACTAAATATAAGGATCTCTATTATCAACATAAGTGAGGCATGATAATATAATTTATCTTATCTTATTTTAATTCAATATTTATTTGGTCAACATGATATGATAAATTTATCTATGTCCTATCTTTTTCTACTTACTAATACAATTTTTATTTTAAGGGAATAGTTAGGTTAAAAATTAATAGGATACAATATTTTTCTTTTTTCAATTTATTTTTATTAATATTTAAAATAGACTAAGTTTTTACTTATATATATTTTTTAAATTTTAAAAATAACTACATATTTTAAAAAAAGTTTAAATTATAATTTTTATAATTTAAAAAAAAAATTAAATTTAGGATAAAATATTTTTTAGATTTCTCTAAAATTATTAATTTTTAAATTAAGTCTCTTTAAAAAAATTTATATTACTTTAATTTATGTAATTTTAAAATATAATTTTTTATCTTTTAAATTTGAAATATATCACTTTTAATCTTTAACATGTTTTAGATAACACTTTTATACAAGAAAAAAAAACTACTTTACATGACACTTAGAATCACAAGTAATACATTTCAAAATTAAAAGAATTAAAATAATATGAAAAATTTTAGAAGATTCAATCTGAATATTTATAATTTTAGAGAAATGTAAAACGTATTTTACCTTTAAATTTATTTTTAAAAATATATATATATATATAATTTTAACCAAAAAAAATGATTTTATCATTTGAATATAATATATATCATATTCTATTATTATATAGTCTATATCAAATATATAATAATATAATACAATATTATTTGATTTATTATAAAATATACAAAAAATATTAATTAAAATCTATCTTATTTTTATTTTATTCGTTTATCCTATCAACAACCAAATGCTACGTAAATAGCCGAATAGGTACTTATACGAATATAACCAATCAACATATAAAAATTTAAGGGTTTATTCAACTCAAAATCAATTTTTTAATATAAAATCAAACAGTTGCCTAAACTCGTGCTAACTAGCAAAAGATTCTAAAAAAATCAACGTAAAATCAAATGTGCACTTATAAAACTTGAAGGGGTGGTTCGATTGAAATAAGATCGACTGAAATAAGATCACATCTCAGATCAAATTATAACTTCGAACTTCCACCATTTTTTAACAAAAAAAATAGCTTAGCAAGAAAAAGAAAAAAAAAAAACAGCTTATAAGAATAAGTTATGATGTAGTCTAGTTCACTAGTTGATAATTAAGGTGCATGTACATAACCAAAATATCTGGAAAATAAATAGACGAGGCGTGGTCACTTTATGCATGCTTGATTACTTAACTTGCGACCCTGGTAAAGTGAACTATATATGCATGGTTGGAGTAATCCTAATCCAAATCCAAATCCAAATCCAAATTAAGCTTAAGCAAGAAAAGAGTTAGATGAAAAGTGAAATTGCGTCATGTCAATGGCATAAAGCACGGCAATGTGATGACAAGTGTTGAGATATGGATATAGATTGTGAACACAAGAGTGGGAGTGGCAGTGCCACCACTTAAATTAGAGGGTTTGGTATGTATGGAGGAGGTTGGGAGGGAGAGCATTGTGGCATCTGCCATATTGGTCCCCTAGCCTTTGGTTCTTCTGGTTTTCAAATGCTCATGAAAAGACGTATGAGCACCACCACCGCCCTATATTACTGACTTTTTAGAGACCACCCACTAACTATTATTCTCAGCATATATATCACTTACTCTTTCTTTCATCTTTCATCTTTCATCTTTCATCTTTCATCTTTCAACTTTCAACCTTACCACACACATTAATTCTCTTTGTACTAATCTTCGATTCCTTCTTGGCGCTTGCGCCTTCAAAGATCCACCCACTCCCTCCTCTATCAGGGAATTGACTAATGTTGAAATCGATTGCGCAGCTACTAATGGCCTGATTTCTTTTTTTGTCATTTCACTACTTGCTTAAAACACGTAAAATATTTTAATCCATTTCGTATAACAAAAATAATAATAATTCATGGACATATGATCAATTATTCACACTTAGAAAGAGAAAAAGAGTGAGAAATATAAATATAATAAATAATATATACCATGTTAAAACAAGAAAAATATAAAACATATATATAATAAATATTAATAAAATGCTTGATTTACAGGACTGTCTATATATATTATTTACTTAAAAAATAAAATCTGCCAGCTTTGCAATATATGTGATAATTATACATTGTATAGAAGCGGGCGCAATCTCTTTTGAGGATGATCATGTTATCATTGGATGACTCGTGTATATGGCTATGCAATGAAATTCAAAGATGCCATGCTTTATGAATGATTACAGCTTTAGTGGAAGTCAATTTTAATTTAAGTAATCAAGTTGGCGGTGCCACATATTCCTTTTTTAAGTTAGGTCTTGTTGAAACTCTAGGTCAAACTCATTTTTTCCTTCTTTCTTTAATTAAGGATGTTTTAATTCAATACTTAAAAACTAATTTAAAGCCATGCAAGAATCTAAACTATGTAAATATGTCAAGTTTAGAAAAAAAAATATATTTATAATTACTTTTAAGAAGAAAAAAAAACAGATAATAAATTAAATTTAACTTCTCAAATAAGTTAAAATCAACTTAAATATCAGACTTTCAAAAAAAAATATTTTCATTTAAGTTCTTTAAAAACTATGATGCATAAATTGATTTTAGTTTATAAAAAATTCAATATATTTTTTTATGCTTTTTTTTTATAAGTGTTTATAGAAAAATTGTCCGATCATAATTATAATTGTGAGGTTTAATTATTTGTTGGGTGGTGTTCACGAAGAAGAGGATTCAAGCAAAGTCTCAGAATATGATTTGTAGTGGTTCTAGATGGACAAATCTAATTACAATACCTGTAAAGACTTCGACGATCAAGAAAATGCTATAATACCATTTCCTTTTTTTAAGTCTTTTACTTCGTATAGCACACAAACTAATTCAAATACTAAAATTTAATAAATTTTTTAAAATAGCATTCATAGAAGATTAAAAAAAATTATATTTTACATGTTTCTAAAATTAACAATGTGTTAATTTAATTTTTCTTAATTTTTGTATATTAATTTTCCCATTTAATTTTAAAATATTTTTTATTTAAAATAGTATGTAAACTGTTTTTATCTTTGTATAAATTACTACATAAAATATTTTAAGGACAAAAAATAATACATTTCAAATTTAGAAGATAAAAAATATATGATTTAAAATTAAATGAATGAA
>JAMLFT010007397.1:0-14865 GCA_026544285.1 Pachyrhizus erosus
TTTCGCTTGAGCTAGATATTTTCGCTCAAGCGAAAAGTACATAAAATTGAGAAAGGGTTATCTCGCTTAAGCGAGATATGTCTCGCTCAAGCGAGATTCTCTGTTGAGAACACCTGCTCTCTGGATCATTTTTGCTCAAGCGAGATATTTTCGCTTGAGCGAGATTCCTTGGGCGAGAAGATGTCGTTTGGGCGAATTCTGTTGTAGCTCTTCTAGGTCATTCTCGCTCAAGCGAGAATGGTTCGCTTGAGCGAGATTCTTCTTAATTTCTTCTTGCTCCTCAGCTCCCTAAAATTCAAATAAAAATTGGGATTAAATAACTCATTTTGTTTCCAGACTCAAAACATGTATTTTAATAAAAATAGTATCAAATTAGAAAATAATTGCTAATTTTCACAATAGTAAAGCCCAAAATACACAAATTTTCTCACATAAATGTATTAAATAGTGACATTTATCAATGAACAAGTTTTTTTATACTTATCTTTTATGAAAATATTTTTTATTTAATTTATATTATATATACAAAAGATTAAATTAATGAAATAAATGTGTGTGAGAGTGTTATGCAAGGATATGGAATTAGCAAGATGTAATATTCCACTATCTTGCTTGGAGAAACTATCAAATATGGGATCACCAATATCATTTAAAGACAAAGTCATTGGATAGAAGATGGTTCCTCCAATATGACCAAAAACTAATCATATGCACAAAACTTGTTCTTGTTGATTTTGAGGATGGTAACCCACTTGTGCCAAAAGTGAGAGTTTCCTTTTTACTCAAGGATTTATGCACACCTTAACTAGATGCTTTCATTGTTAAATTGTTGGGAAAGTCAGTTGGCTACACTACAATGAAGGACCATTTTACAAGATTATGAAAGGATCAATTGGGGTTTGAATTGATGAATGTTGGTAATGAATACAACTACTGTGGGGTCAAATTTGATGTGAAAGATGATAAGAAAAAAGTTATCACTGATGGATCATGGATGATTTTTTTTTATACCATTATTAGGTAGTCAAGGTATGGATCTTATAGTTTATCTTAGAATATTGCAAAGAGATATTGCAAATTTAGAGGGTAACATATCTTAGAATCTTAAGATGTGGACTAGGAAAAAAAGGATTTAGAGTAATTAGTTGGCCAAAGTCACAATAATTAGTAAATAGGTAGAAAATCTTAATAAGACAAAGGAGAAACCACTTATTACAACTACAAGTTGTATGGAGAAACTGAGCCAAATCATTAATGTTATTATATCCAATACTAATGGAGAGAATCTAACATTGACAAAAAATAATTACATGTATATGGAAATATTCACCCACTCTTAATCAAAATCATACAGATAATATGGACCCAGTTTCGCTTAATTTGGGAAATGTAGGGAATGAGACTAAAAAATGTGATTTTGTATTTTATTACTAAAAAATTGATCATGTGTTATCCTTCTTTACCTCCCTATTTTTCTAATGATTGCTTTCAAAAATACTAATATCTTATGTTGAAATGTTCAAGGTGACGACAATAAAGTAAGAGACATCTCCAAAAACTTTGCAGGAGATTGCCCTCATCTTTTATTTTTATTTTAGAAACCATTTTCTTATGTATAGATAGGTAGTTTTTGGCGTAGCATTAAAGCTATAATGAACTTGTTGAGATAATTAAAGCTAAAGACAATTTTGTTGGCATTTGGCTTTGAAGTACCAAAAGGTAGGCTTCAAAATTGACCAATATGATACTTACCCCTAAGATATTACTCTAAAGATTGAAAGTGGGGCTCATATAATTTGATTTCTTTTGTTTAGGCTAAATTATGGAGTCATATAAAAGATACGAGAGACACTTTTGCCATTTGTTGGATGATGATCAGTGATTTCAATTATATTTCTCCAATCTTTTAAACAAAAAAAAGGGTATTTTCTTAATTAATTATAGAGAATCTTTATTGGCTAACATAATGATTTTTACAGCTTTATAAATATTCTCCCTATTGGATGATACTTTACTTTGCAATGTTGTAATCAAAATAATTTGTTTGTTTATAGGAAACTAAATAGACATGTTATTAACAACATAAAGGGAAGCCTTAGCAAATTCTTATGTTGAAGTCCTTTGCCACCTCCACTTTGATCATAACTTTATGTATCTTTCTTAGATGTGGTGGACTTTTATCGAGAGGAAACAAACCTTTTTGTTTTGAAGATGCTCAGATCACCTACCCAATATATGAAAATATTGTATCTCAAACCTAGAATAAATCTTTCCATTGAGTCTCAATAATTGTTGAAAAAGTTAGAAACAACTCCATTAATTTTAATATTGATATTTTTGAGAAAATTGTGAGTAGGAAAAAGAAAATGGAAGGCCACATTAAAGGCATTAAGTAAACTCTATAAATTATACACTCTTTATTCCTTATTAACCTTCATTAGGATTTGATGTGAAAGTTTAGTCTAATTCTAGCACAAGAAAAACTTCACTAGTATTAGAAGTTCAAAGAATGTTAGGTCATGTTAGGGGATAATAATACCAAGTATTTTCACTCTCAAACTAAGAGCAAATGAAGCCAAAACAAAACTTATGGCCTTCATATCCTTCCCTTTGACATATCTATGTCGAAGTTATTTCCATTTTCATTTCTTTTTGTAATATTAGGGTGGGAGCCAAAAATAAGGATATAAATTTAAACTTTCCTCATTTCTTGACATAGGCCACTAGTATGATTGTTTAGCCTGTAAAGTAGAAGGAACTTTCCAATGCTCTCAATTCAGTGAAGCTCTTTAAAGCTTCTGGTCTTAATAGTTTTCATGTGATATTTTCAAGTAATATTAGTAGTTGGATTTCATTTTTTTTTTTAATCTTGTCAAGGGAACTTTCTCTTTGGCTAGCTTATTTTCACCCTAGAATAGTAGAGACTCTTATCTTCCTCATTCCTAAAGTGGTTTTCCCCTCTTCTTTCAAAGATTTCAAGCTTGTCAATTTATGTAATGTGATGTACAAGGTCATTACATAAGTGCTTGTAAAAAGACTTTAACCTTTTTTTATGAGATTATTAAGCCTTTTTAGAGAAATTTTATTCCTTATAAAGATATTTCTTATGAAGTTATTGTCATTAAGGAAGTTGCCTATTTTATGCATTAATAAAAAGTAAATAAAAAAGAAAGTAAACATTGTTAATAAAATTGATCTAGATAGCCCTATGATAGAAGTGAGTCTTTTTTCCATTAATGGTTAAAGACTTATAGATGTGTCATGTGCGCCTAAATTTTTTGTAATGATATCTTTAATAAAAAAATTATACTCTTGATCCATGAATTTTTTTTTATTACCAAACAATTATTATAAGTAAATCATTTCATTAACTATTACAATATTGTTACAAAATTACATATTAATTATATATCCCTGTAGATATTTTAGTTAGCAATATAAAAAAGGTATCATTGTAAAAGACTTTAGAGTACATAAATATTTTTTTAATGAAATGACAATTTATATAATATTATTAATTGTAATGTTAAATTGGCTCAAAGTTTACAGAATATTTCCTTAATTAGAATAATGAGGGAAGGGATTTACTTGTAAGCTTTGTATTAGTTTGCATTAATGCATCACATTATTTTATATAAGCATTATACATTTAGTATTTTTTTTTCATCAAAATCCATTTCAAAATAACAATAATAAAATCTATCCAACTTATTCAAAAAGAGGAAATATAAAAAATGAAAACAAAAAGAAGTTAAAAGCATTGATATATGCACGATATTATATTTGATTTGAACTCAAATAACTTATTTATTTGAGAATGAATGTTGTCATCATTAAGGAAGGGAAGGAACGGGAATACATGATTAGGAAAGATGGGATTGTAGATAGAAGAAACAGAAAATATACAGAATGTAATTAATGATGACCTTAACAAGAATACAAACATTGAAAAATTGAAAAACAAATCAAGATGTTATTAATATTGAAGATATGTTTACATTCGAGAGAAGGGGGATAAGAAAGAAAAAATAATAATAATAAATATAATAATAACATAAATGAGGAGAGAGAAAAAATAAAATAAATAATAAAATTAATTTTGATGTTGCTCCTGCATTGCTTTCTAATACTTTATTGGCTGACATCACTTGTACTAGCTTTCTTAAAAGTTTCTAGATGTCTTTAATAAAATAACATTCACCGAAAAAATACAACACGTGTCAATTATATATTTTTTTCTCTTTTTTATTATTTTGTATTTATGATCTCTTGTAAATCCAATTTTTTTCATATCCTAATTTTTATATTTTTTTATTCACATTAATTATTACATTTATTATTTGATTAATAATATTTATATATTTATTTTTTACCTTTTTTATTTTTTCTTTAAATCATTTATTATATCTTTTAAGTTGTTTAAATTTTTTCTTCTTCTATCTTTTACTTACTTACACTTATCCACCGCATTGGGTTGGATGTTGTTGATCATTATTCTTTGTATTTCTTTTTTCCTCTTTTCAAGGTAAAGAAGTATTTTATTCTAAATAAACTATTCAAACTTTTTATTACCATCCTTATGGTTCTCTCACACACTTCTAATAAAGAGGCAAACATGCATATGCGCTCACACCTCTTGCAATTGTAGCTATTATACTCCATTACTATGGCATGCAATTACAACTTCGACAAATCCCCTCCACCTCCTCCAGTTGAAAGGCAAAATTACCCCATTGCTCCACCCCCAACTCCCATCATTGAAGAGACTCATTCTACATTGGTAGGTGCATAAGCTAGATGTTTGAATTTTTCAATTTTTTTTAAATTGTTGTTCTCATGTTAACTTTATGTAATTAGATGCATAACATTTTATCTAGTTCAGGCTATACATATACACTTCTTCTTTATACTCATTTTGTATTAATCCATACATATAGGATATTTCTGAAATGGACTTTCAACTCGAAGAGGACTTTACTTTTCCTGTTCTTGTTGTAAGTGTTGACTTGGATCTATTTATTTATCTATTTATCTATTTCTTTCATCACTCATTTTGAGATATTTATTTATATATTTAGGGTGTTACAGAGGAAAATGCTCCTATTGCTGTTACTGTAAGTGATCTGATGAATAACATCTGTTTTTTTTTTTATTTTGTAAGGAGATATATGACTTTTGGCTTTTTTTTCCACCATTAGTAAGGAATTTTCGCGTGTTTGTTTCACGTTTCTTGCAGGAAGAGAAGCCTGCAGAAGCTAGAAATGCGAACCCAAAGGAAGAAAGTCTTGATGCTAATGGATCCAAGAAGCGCAAGCCAAATTAAGAATCTCGGTGCTGATGCCGATATTAACAAACAAAAATGAGTAGCAGTATACCATGAATAAGTGTCATGGACATGCATTTAGCATGCTATATCAATGTAATTATTGAATAAATAAAGCTACTTATGTTTGGTTTCGGGACTTGGTCAATCTGGTTTTGATTTCGTATTAAATCTATGAATTGCCTGTTAGGAAAATTCTAATTGATGGAGTGATGGATCGCTATTAATAATCTAATAAATTATAAGCTTTAATGAGGTGTTGTTTGATGGAATTTATGTATTTGAAATCAAAAAACACTAATTTAAGTTATTCTTTGGATTCACTAGAAGTCTACAACAAAACTGTCCCTCTAAGTCGTAACATATATATGAACTCTTTGATTAGAGGTTTTCATTAGTATCCTTGTGTGCAAAACTGAATGTCTGTTTAGGATATACTAAGATTACAATAATCTTTAATTAATTAATAAACTTAAATTTAGTACCACTTAATCAGTCGGCTTATTTTGAGTTATATATATGCCTGATAAATTAATTAGAAAGAGATGCTAAGGGTTTTGATCCCAAGACTCATTGGTTTTTTCCACACATTTAACCAATTTGATTTTTTTAAGAAAAAGGATTCTTAGGGGCAATGTTCTATTTTTATATTTAGGGGTTATTTTCTATTTATTTAATTTTAGAAATGATGACAAAGAGTTAAGTGGATTAATGAGGGATGAGACATACGTACCCTTGAAGGCAAAAACAATTCTAAACTGTTGATGATCTTTGAGTTACTTTACAAAAGAAAATTGTTGTTTGATAGGAAGCCATTTTTGTAATTTCACTTGAAGGATGTTCAATTATGTTTTATATATTTTTACTTATAAAATTAATATTTTCTTTTTAATGATCTTTTTACATTACCTTCTATCTTAATTAGCGTGGAATTTGTTCCTAAATAATAATTTTATTCTAAAAAATTTTATAATTCTTTTTTTTATCAATAATAAAATATTTTCATTAATTGTACAAGATTTGCTCAAATAAAATATAAAATATGTAACCTAAAAGAAACATCACCAAAGACGCTTGACTATAGCATTCTATCCTTATGAAATTCAATATGTTCAAACTTCACCCACATCCCTACACATATATACATGGTTTAGTAATAAACATTCTAATACCACAAACTTTCAGAGCATCAAATATGTACCTATACAACCAAAGAAGAGGTTGAATATGCAGAGATATGATCAAAGAAAGATATCGTACTAGCAAAACAATACCCTTATACATACTTAAGACACAAATTTGGATTAATTTATCATTGCATATATGAGACATTAAAATATTTTTGATATGCCTTTAACTAAGTTCATGTGAAGAAAAGTAATTTTTTTCCATATTTGTTCATTATCAACCATAATACCATCAAATAACATGGCAATTTGTGTCTACCATATACTCCATAACATTGCCCCCTAGCCTATCCGCCACTAGTGAATATATTAAGTTTCTTGCATTCCATAATAATGTTTCCAAAAATGTTCCTCTGCATTATGAGGTAATACCATGTTAATACCATAAAGATCATACCATCTCATCCATATAGTTTGTGTGACTTTGTAGCAAAACAACACACAAGATACACTTTTAACAATTTCTTGACATAAAGGACATAGAAAATCTTCATTTGCTAACCGAATATTTCGTTTGTTGAAATTTTCTTTTGTTGGAAACCTATCATGAAGAATCCACCACAAAAAGGTCACCTTGCTAAGAATTTTAATCCTCCACAAGCATTTGAAAACATCCTTCTCTTAACTCCCTACTCTTATCCTATGCAATGTCACATATGTAGAACTAACTGTGAACTTTGAAGGAGCATATTCCTTCCATTCCCATACATCATCACCTTCCCCTACCACTTTGGCTCTTTCCAATTGACCATGGAATCTCTCAACCAAACTTCTCTCCCATTCAAAGCATTCCCTCCTCCATATAAATTCCCATTTTCATCTTCCTTGTTCCCACCTACCCATATCTCCAATAACTTATCCCTTTTGTTTAGAATTGAGGTACAATCTAAGAAACATATTTTGGAGTCCTTCTTCACCTAGCCATCTATCTTCCCAGAATCTAGTATACCTCTTATTTATCATAATCTCCCCCACAAGCTATCTTCAAATCCTTCCACCAAATAGATTCATTCAATTTGTCCTCAATGATCCAAAATGTTTCTATTCAACACATATTGTGTACTTCCATTCTAAATGGCTACCCACTCCCTAAACACCAAACACCTATCAATTTATTTCTTGCCTTACCATTAGGTTTATGTCATGTAAAAGTACTTCCAACTAAGGGTACATCTTCCATTTCATATCAAGGATGAATTGATTGAACTCTTTCTTTCTCTACTGTTATAATCTACTTGACTTTTCCCTTGTCTCTCACTAGATCTCTTAACACAATTGATATCCCTTACAATGCACCATATTGAACATGCACTTGTTACCTTTATAGTTTTCAATTCATCTTAAAGCCTTCTTTTTGACTCCATATCACATGCTATCCTCGATCTCCTCCTCTTACAAATTTTTTCTCACCTCTTTTACCCAGTTGCCCTCTTGATGTTTCTCGTCTCTCCATCTAAGCTATGTTCTTCTTTATATGTTTTGGTTGACAAAAGGAGCAATGATCACTAATTCTAATCAATGGACGCAAAAACTATTGTAATTAAATCCATTTAAACTTAGCTATTATATATAGTCATAGTATTGATAACAATGATAAATTAATAACATTGTTGCTATATAGTCATAGTATTAATAGTAATAATACAACAATAATGATGATATAATAATAGTAGCATCATATAATTCAAATAGTAGTAATTGTAATAATAAAAAAGTATTAAAACAAACTAATTATGTTATATGGAGTTGAAGGTGAAAAAGAAAAAAAATATATTTTTCACGTCTTTTTTTTTTCTTCTAAATCTAACTCTCTTTTTATGATAACTTTTGAAACAGTAAATAAGATAGTATAAGTAAAAAGGATAAATTTGTTCTATTTTATCAATTCACCAAATAGGGAATTAGATTATGATAAAATAGCTTATTCATTTTTTTTCCATAAAAATAGCTTATTCATTTTTTTCCATAAAAATAGCTTATTATTTTTTTTCCATAAAAATAGCTTATTCGTTAATCATAATTATCTACCGGTTGACAATACACTGCTTGTATTTCCTTTTCTATCCTAAAGTTATTGCGGCTAATGAAAATTAGTAGTAAAATTATAGTTTATAATGACAATTATTTTCAATTGTTTCTAATAAACCTAGGAGACCCTCCTCCAAAATGCATCTTCCTCCAATTTTCAGTTTCTTCTATTACTTTCTTTCAACATTAGCACAATTTTTCATTCTCTCTTATTCCCAAACTCATCGCTGTCCACTTTTTCCCTAAATGGAGTATAACAATCAGCCTTTGCCCTAATTCCATCGCACTGCCACTCTTAATAACAGAAACTCCTCCCTAATATGTGAATTTTCGTCTCGGTCATGTTTGCCTTCTCTTTTATACTTCTATCATATCACCTTTTCATCACTTTCACCTAGTGGTATTGTGCCTATTGTTTATCTATTTTGCAGGAATCACCGTGCCTCCACCGACACACTCTGCTTAGGGTTTCTCTTCTCAGCGACGAGCTTGGAGTTTGTTCACTATGCTTAGTCTAGGGTTTCTCTTCAAAATGATTAGCATGCAACGAATTTCTTAGTAACTTACTAATCTCTACCTCTGCCTTTTTCCTTATTTGTCGCTATTTCTTTATTTTTTTTATAATTTTTTGACTTCGATTTTTATTTAAATTTGAGTATCACCTATAAAACACAGTTTACACAAGTTTATATCTATTACTAACTTTGCATTATGTTGAACGGTTGCTGATATCATTTTCAAATATTTTGAGAATATTGTAATTTGTATTTATATTTAGGAACTTTCACTACTTTATTACACAACTTGTTTGTGAATGCATGTCTCAAATGATCTTTGCAATTATTGTTCTTCTTGGTCGTTCCTAGCCATATCACAGGTTTTATGACTATCAATGGAAGATTTAGAATCTTAAGTTAACAAAACAATCTATTTAAAAAATAAAAATTAATAACGTATTTAAAGAACTTTACAGGCTGCTTTTTCTTTATACACAATGGTGTTAACAAAATTAAAATCTAGTACCTTGTACAAATTATTATCTAAACTCCCATTATTAGATGGACCTTAGTTATTATTACTTTGACACGCTTCTTAAATCTATTTATAGCAAAAAATTTGTTAATGGGCATGTCTCTTTTATCTAGAAATCTTATCACCTGCATTCAGTACATTCTGCTTTTTGTATGGGCAACTGGATAACAAAAAACTTCAATTCCTTGTCATATCAGACTTGACTTCTTATTCCAATTGAACCAAAACTTCACTGTTGAAACATAGAAAAGGCTGCTATTAAATGAGAACTACGCCTGTGTGCCATACAAACATTTATAAGCTATGATGCATTGGTATATGGAGTGTTGTACTTGAAACTACTCTTTACTGCTTCAAGGACTACTTGAGTTGACAATGCACAAGCTTAAGGAAAATAAATGTATATAAATGTTATTCTGGATATGATTTTGGTGATTGAGAAACTTAATTTAAAAATTCTGCTGTTGTTCTGCTGATCTTCAACTAATCTTATTTGAAGAATTTTTTTTCTTATATTGGTATTGAATACAAGATCTTTTATTTCGCTGTCCTAAAGTTAGGTTTAGCGTTCAACAGTATATGGTTTATATAAAAGCTTGATAATGGACTTGGGAGCTGAACACGAACCAATGCGGCCACTACCAACTCATTTTAATGTTTTAATGTTTTTAAACTTCAATTATTACTAATTATAAATAAGCTTAAATAAATATTACCTTCATTTCCATGCTTCTGTGAAGGTGGATTTATTTATTCGTGAGCTGGGGATGGTACGTGATGGTCAAGTGTATTTTAGCCAATTTGAGATAGAATCTTATAAAGGATTTGAATTTATCTCATGGTGTTAAATGGTTGCTAGTTTGCATAATTGCATCCATCGTTGCATACTCTGTATCTTTGCGTGTGGTTTTGGCTACATGTGGAAAGATAGATAACATCTTTCTCTTTGATTTTGGTGTTCTTTTTAGTGACTCAACATAATAATATGCCACCTGTTGTGTGTGTGTGTGTGTGTATTTCTAATAGAAAGTGATTTAGTTGTCATCATTTTGCTTCTGCAGCTATAAAGAAGTTATTTTACTCAAGGATTGTAAAAGACTAAAAGAGACACCTCTTAACATTGAAATTTTAAAGATTTTGTAATTATTATAATTTAGTATTTTATTTGGATTGTGATTATATATCATGAATATATAATGCTCGCCGGACATCTATTCTTGTTGGATCTTACGTCAAAATTAATATATTTTTTATTTTATTGTTTCCAAGTCATACACTATGATCATCACAAAGCTCATTGTGGAAGAGTACATTATTCGTGAAGATTATAAACTATGTTTTCTAATATGACCATGATTATAATAGTTATTAAACATAGAATGATTTTAATTGTTAAATCCAAATGACTTTGTTTATATCTTTTCTTCATAATACTCGTGAATTTAATGGTTGATATTTGATACAATATTACTTTTTCTAGTTGTGAATTTTTTTTGGTTACTTTCTGGTTGTGAATTTTATGAAATATGTTATCTTTTTTCTTTTAATAGTTTATTTCCAACATTTGTCTGTTATTATATTTTGTAGAGCAATTATTACTGCCATTAATATTTACGTTAATGAACTTTATATCTAAGAAAACAAATAAACCCGATTTAAAAAAAAAAAAAGTTTTACTGGCAATTGTTGTTACTGTTATAAGTCTTCTTAAACTTTTACCAGTCACAATTGAAGGACTGTAAACGGGTGTAGTAAGTTGTCTAATTAACTTTACTTTCAATGACCATTAAAATTGTTGCCAGAAATGTCACTGAATGTTCTTGGTTTAAATAGGGTCTTTATTGGCACTTGTTATGATTGACAATAATGCTTTACTATGCAGAATTTATTTATTTTTGTCTGCAAATAAATATATTATTAAAAATCAGGGGTACAAGAGGTACGCATCCCATTTACAACCCTGTTACATGGCCCAACCAGTGCCAGCTTACATCATTGAACCCCATATCTGAGTAAGATAACCTCGGACTACTGATCTTATATTACTATATCTGTATATGACAAATATGTTAATTAATATCCCTCACCAATTACCTTACTAACACATCTTGCGTACCACAATACGATCCACAACAATGTTCGTCTTCTCATTCCTACAGCCTGCATAAAATTTCTTTACTCTCCCACTCCCCTTCACCTTTATTCTTGAAAGACCTTGTGCCTGTTGTTAATCATAAGTTAATTGTTGGTAAAGATTTTAACGACTGCATATACGACTGCTAAAAAGTTATTTTTGTTAAAATGATCCAATCTTACTTTTCTTATCTTAATGAACAAACAGACCATTCCTGTTTATTCATATTAAGAACAGACATGAGTATATATTATCCACATAATCAGGATATTTTGTGCCTTAGCTAGGGCAATGTTATAAAAAGTTCGAGAGAATTTTAATCCTATATATAAGGAGTCATTAGTCATCTCTTCTTTGTGTTTCCTTATACCTCTTAATAAAAATTTGACAGGTCAATCACATTACTTGTGGGTTAACTTTTACTCAGCCTATTTTCTTAACGTCGTCATTCCTTATACCTCTCTCTACTTTGTCTCCTCAAAATTCTGTTCATGTTTCAAGGACAATAACGTCAAGCCAACAACTCTAACAGCGCCCTCTCCCTTCATTTGAAACTAGAACAATCCCTTCCTTAACTCCATGTCCCCCTTTACCATGATTATTAAGTATAAGTTGAGAGGTAACATTAGCCATTAGGAGCTTCAAATCGGGCGTAGATGGGGTGCAATGATGGGACAAGAGTATATGATACAGTCAGAGACTTGTTGCAGGTGCCTGAGAATACTTATGCTTACTAATAACAATACATAGAAATGATACTTTGGCTGGAAATCAATCCTATATTTTTTTTATAGGAAAAAGTAATATAAAAGTGGGTACAAGGGTTACTTAAGCCCATATACAATTGTATATACATCAAGAAAAGGACATTAGGCACATAAAGAGAAACAATCTAGGGTGCTAGAACATCAGTTTTTCCTTGTTAATTAAAGCTATTATACAAGACCAAGGATACCTTATTTTGATAAGATCTAATATATTAACCAAATCAGTAAGACCGCCTTAACCAATTTTGATATTAGGATTCTTGTATTGCGAATTGCAGCTTGTTTTACTCCAGGCTAGCATTCTCTATCATGACTCCTAACAAGTAAAGTTGAAGGGTAACGTTGAGAGCTTCAATTTAGGGGGAATAGGGTGCAAGGGGTGACAATAGTTGATCTTGTTAAAGACTTTTTTTAAGTCATGAGAATACTTACTAAGAACAATATATAGAATTGATACGCTTATGGGTTGGTTATTCCACCATTGTTGCTCTTTAAGAAATTTGTAGATAGAAAAAGAATAAAGTATATAGGCCTGTTTATGTGATAAGGACTCATTTGGAGCTAATCACAAAGTATTTTAATGCCTAACTTATTTTATATCTTTTTAACCACATTTTGCTCCTCACTGGTCTGAGAGTATAAGAATCACATATCATTTGAGCGTTATGATGATCTTTCATTAGATTTCCTATAGTTAGCATCAGTGAGGATGTCATTTGCAAAGACTCTGGCATTTCAATCAGTAAGAGTTAGAGTAGAGAGGTGAGGGAAGAAGAGATATATCTTGATCAGGGTTTTCTCTAGATATGTATACTGCGTTGGTTATAATTCTTTTAATTTGCAAATCCAAATGATTTAGGAATAATATTCATTATCTTCCTTTTCGTAGATTCTTGCTTATGATTTCATGATTTTTTTTTTCCGTTAATTTGTATGCAAATGTAGGTTCCAACTACCAAGGAAGCAGTGTGGAGTTAGACTACCTAAGTTGAAGTAGCCAAATACATAAAACATTATTAAAAGAGAAATTCTTCCATTTTTTATTATTTAAAATTTTTAAATGTTGGACAATAATTATTATATAAATTCATAATTTGATAATAATTTAATATGTGAGGTCACATGTAAAACAATTTTATATATAGCGTTAGTTAAAATAAATAAAACAAATTTCAGAATTTGTAGATATTTACACTCATCTTTTATTCATTGGAGCAGCTTTATTTAATGTAGAAGAGTAATTTTGATTTGACTCATATCATCGCATCTAAACAAATTTGCAAGCTACATTACAATATATGTATTTGTAAAAAATGGTTGTTACCTCGTAAGTCAAGAGATTTCAACTGTAAAATTACTATTTGAATTTAAAATTTATATAATGTTCTCATTTAAATTTTTCTCTTGATATACATTAATTTATATTATTACTGTATTGCAAGTTTTTCCTTATAAAAAACATAAGTTGTAAGTAGTGACAGATTTATTAAATAAATTTGTAATATTGAATAAATTATGATAGTCTTTCATGAACTTGATAATCCTAATAAAGTAAAGTAGCCTAAAAGTGTAGTTGCTCAACAATTATGCATAATTTATGTTAAATTATTATAAATTTAGAAGGTAGCCCAATCTAGACACGAGAGAATGGCACAAGTCCCATTAGCTCATACAATAATATAGACATATGGGTTAGGCTAATCCATAGGAAAAAAAGTTATATATGTTAAATAAAAATAATTAGGAAAAATTTATTTCCAAGACAGTAATGAACCAGCATCCGCTCTCACAGGTCATCTTGTATACATTTTTACTATGGACATGTGATTACACTCTTACATTCTTCCTTTCTTTTTGCTGCCACAGACCTTAACGTAGCTCCGTCCGTGAAAGGAAGACACTGGGTTAATTACTTAGCTGTGGAGCTCATGTCACTTACTGGGTCAATCTTGAACACATTTAATCTATCACAAAATGTAAACTGTAATTAAGGTCTTATTTAGTGAACATGATAAATACTATAAATAATGTTACTGCATTATTTCAATACAAGTTATAAATAATTTATATCAAAATTTCTTTCATCTAATTTAATTATACTTTGATATACAACTTTATTTAAAAGTTGATCTAATCTAATCAATTTTAATCAAATATTGTTTAATTAATATAAAAGTTAAAATTTTATTATTTTTAAATTAATTTAATCAAATATTATTTATAAATTTTGAATGTCAAATAGTAAATAAGTAGAAAATAAATCAAATTAATTATATTGAACATTTTTATTTAAATTTAAATATAATTTAATTTAAATTAAAAAAAATATTTTTTATTTAATAAATTTCATATTATTTATATGTAAAGATTAACTTATATTATAGATAAAAAAAT
>JAMLFT010007398.1:0-14865 GCA_026544285.1 Pachyrhizus erosus
AAATAAAAAATATTATTTTTAAAAATTAAATTAATATTTAATTTTTTTTATTTAGAAAAATCAAACTTGCATGCTAAAACATTTATAATAACTCACACCCCACTATTTATTTAATTTAGACTCACTCTTAGTTGTGATTATAATTTGGATATATATATTAAATCTTAAATAGTTTTTTAATTCGCAATCATGAGTTGCGGACTTCGTAAATGATCATCCATTTTATATAAAAAAACGATCACATATTTTTATGTATTTTTTTTTTTCACAATCAATTTAACTTGCGGAGTAGATGGGATGAGTTTATGGGTTAGCAAGTCAAGATGTTTATTGATTACATAAAAGATCTTTAAATAATTTTTAATTATTTTAAAAGTAAAAAAATCTTATAATAAAAAATAATTTTTATTTATAAAAATAAAAAATAATATAAAAAAATTTACAACAACTCACGGATTTTCAACTAAACTTTCTTAATAAATAAAACTGACACTTTAACAGTAAAATTTAACAACATATAAAAAAGCACGTGTAGCTTTCTTTTACTAAGAAACAGAAAAGCGCCTATAAATAGTTTTAAATTTTGTATTCTTAGATTTGTAGGGAAACCATCCAACTTGAACTATGGCTTTGCGGGGGTCGACGTAAACTATGTTAAATTTGTTGGTTAATGTCGGTTGAGACAACCTATATATTCAATTCTAATTTTGAATATAAAATGTAAAAGTATTAAATATTATTTTTTTTTGCTTTTTATATGTAGGATAATACACAACTTTAAGAAATGTAATAAATATTTTTATGTATGTTAAAATTATTTTTAACTTTCTAATATGACATCCATTTTTATTATTATTCATTTATAACAAGTATGTAAACTATTTCAGAATTAACTATAGATAAAATTATAATTGAAAAATAACAATTTATATTATCTTTGACTTTTGAGTGAACAAATGAATAGTGTTTTTTCTTTTTAAAAAAATGATAACTTAATGAAAGTAATATTTTTAGTTATCAGACCATTGGATTCCCTACCCAACCTTTCACTGCCTCATTTGTCCTTGCCTTCTCTTTGGTGAACCCGTAGAAATAAAATGGGTTAAAATAATATTCAAGGGAAAGAGTGAATTAAGTACTCAAAATTCTTTTCAAAATATTTTTTCTCCTTTGAAAATATTTTAAACAAACATGGTCCACAAAAAATTATTCCTAATGGATCGTACATGAAAGTCCATTTTAATTGATTGGATATGAGATGCAATTCTAACCTCAAACACAAGATTTAATCCTAATATGTGATAACACATCATGATGCAATATGTCCCTCAATTGTATATTGAAATACAATCAAATATCAATGACAATTAATTTGTAGTAGTTGGGTGCAATTTAACATTAACCCCAATGCTCAATTACCCAATTGAATAAGCATGATGTTCAATTAATTGATTATCTAATTTTCTTGATCAATATATCAGTAACATTTTTACTCATTCGTATAAGTGGAAAAAAATTTCTCCACTTCTTTAATTCTAATTTTTATTTGGGTAAAAAATGTCGAACATCTTTCTTACATTTCCTTAACTCTATTCATAACTCATAATTGCTAACTAAAATATAATTGTTTATTTAAAAAAAATTTCTCTTTTTGATTTTTTTTTCATAATTTGGTCACGTCAAATCATCTTTAAATTTTGCCTTTTTATTACTCCATATTAATTTATTTCTATCTTTTTTCTCTCTCTTTCATATAAAAAAATAAAGATATACAGCTAAAAAAAATATTTAAATTACATAAAATAAAAGAAAATAATATATTATAATGAAATTTATATAAAAGTTATAAATTAAAGAATTAAAGTAACTTTTGATTCCATTCCAGCAGGTCTTGAAATTGCAACCCGGAAAGGCCAACGTGGTCCCATGATTTGAAATCCATATTTGAAGGAATAGTTTGAAATTTTCTGAAAATATTTTTCCCTAATAATCTTTTTTATCTATCAAATAAAAAGTGTTAAGTATTTTTTTATATATTTGAAATATAAAATAATTTTTGTTTAATCATTTTATAAAATACTATTATAATTAAAAGAATAAGAAAAAAAAGTAATATTACTCTATCCAAAAACCAACACGAGTGGGTGAGTGGGGACAACCTTTATTTTTTAACCTCATTCTCAAGTTTCAACTTTAGTCATTGGATCCCCCATCTCCACTGTCTCTCTTTCTCTCTCCCTTTTGCTTTTGCCATCAGTAAGGAATTTATGGCCGAGAAAGCTTGCTAGCTAGCTATTAGGGGTTAGAGAATGTGACAAAAAAACATATCAGGTCAAGTTGCGGCGCATTACTCATAAATGTTATTCTCTAACACAACAATAATTAAGTTTTGCATCAGAGAAATAATAATTGTCTTATTAAAGAAAACAGCGTTAAGAACATAGTAGTACATAATACTCTTAACAAAATCACATCAAGCGCTGCTCGCCTTCGATTCACTGAATTCATATGAAAGCAATTGGTTGTTGGCAATGCAGAATGCAAGCTAGATATAAATCCCAGGGTGCCACTTAGGAAAACTATAAAGATGAAACTGCAACGAAAATTTCGTTGATTGAGGCCTCAGGGATGTTTACGTAAGCTGTATCAAATCGGAGATGGAATCGCAGAGGTATTAAATTGATTGAATTAGGATAATGTATTTTTAATTTGTGATTTAAAATTGTATTGAGTGTGTAAATATTCATTCATTTTTTATATATATTATTTCACTTTAGTCTAAGAACTGGGTCGTGCGCTTACATTTTTTTTTTGTTTAATGTTATAGGTATTCTCTGTGAAAGATAATTGAGTAAAATTATTGTAAAAAACAAAGTTTTTCTTAATAATTAATATAATTATGTTTGTAAGATTTAAACTCGAGACCAATTACTGATTTAGAACAACTTTACACTAAATAATTCACTTGTTCGGTGATATTGTGTGTTGAAATTAATATGCATTTGAGAAGTTCTATTTTCAAAAAAATTTTGTATAACATTTGTTCAACTAAGAGAAAAATAGGAACACAAGTGAAGACATGTGTCGTATGATAAATGATTTGAATGTTAGAAAGATTAAAATAAGAAAAAAAATAAGTTTTAAAAATATTGTTAAATAAAATATGTTTTTAATTTTTGTATTTTTTTTAATGAAAATTTTAATTTCTGAACTTTAACTTTGATAAATTTAATATAAAATTTTATGAAAAAGTTATTTTTGTCTCTTTTTACGTGCTATTAAAGACAAAAATCACTTCGTCTTTTTTCAAAATTTAAGAACTAAATCATTTAAAATCAAATGAGAGAATGACTACTCTTATCTTTGTCAATAGTGTTTTTTTTTTAACTGTTGTAGAAGTTCTACAATAAGTGTTTGATCGAGGTGATATAAAGGAAGTCGACCTACACTCAGACTTGGTGGTTTTTTAGATAAATTTGTTATTGTAATGGTGATTGAGGATGGTGAAACACAATGGTAGAGGTGACAGTATTTATAAGAATCCTAACAGTCAAGTGAAACGAGAATGGAGATTGTTGATGATGGAGTTGGTCTTTCAAAGCATTCGTATGCTTTATTTTCTTAAAGAGTTTTGAGAGTTGCATTTAACTCAAGGAGCTACGCTCATTATAGGCATCCAGAGATGGAATGATAAGCCCAGTACATTTATGGGAGATGCTGGCTGTTAAGTCAACAGACACAAGTTTCCCTAAAATGATTTTCATATCATATTATTTGTGCAAAATTATTTTGAAACTCACAAACATTTTTATGTTAAAAATAATTGTTCACTGTTAGTCATCACCAAGTATCACATTAGGCAGTAGATTTGCTTTTCAATTACTTTTCATAGCCGAGGTAATTAATTACATATATAATAGAGTAACCAATTATTTTAGATAGCAGAAATTTTATTTTCTGATACAAGTAATTCATTATATTTTTAAGTAACTAATTCCATTAACAAAAGTAATAGATTACTTAATAGAGTAATAGATAAATTTGCTCCAAAGCCCATTTTGTAACTCACTTGATTGTTACAAAAAATGAAAAAATGTAGCTGTTGGGATACTAATTGTACGGGTAAAGGAACTTTTCATGCAAAAGTAATAAATTTCATGAAGTGCATTGAATTAGTAGCTAAAAATGTATTTTTTAAGTGTAATTAAGAAGTATTTAGGATTTTTATTTGACATCTAATTAATTTATTTTCATTAGATTAATTTATTTTAAAATAAAGTAGTATTTTTAGTTGCAATTCTATGTTTAAATTGAAAATTGAATTCTATATCTTAGTTGAGGAACTTAATCGTCAAAAATGTCATTTTAATCATTGATATTATTAAATATTGATCATTTTACTCTTTATTTTTATAATTTTAAAAATTAAAGTTACTACTACTTAATAGTATTAAAAATTAAAACAATTATCATTTATTAAATTTAAGAATTAAGAGAATATTCATAATTTAAAAAATTTAATTAACTAATAATTAAAATTTTAAGGAGTAAATTAATATATTATTTTGTAAAAATCTGTGTTCTTATGAGGTTTGCAATAAAGGTTGTAGTTTAAATCAGGGTGTAATGTTTTTTTTTTTTTTAAATACTAGATAGTTATGATTTTTAATCATTATTAGATTTTGAATGAATGGTAGTCATTATTATTAGTCATTTATACAACAGTTAATAATATTGTTATTTATAATAATTATTTAAAAGATATACTAATAATGATTTTTTATTAATTTATAACGTAAATTTTGTATACCAACAATACATACTTATTAAACTTGTTATATACTGTTCCTAAATTATTTATTCATAAACGAATTGTGGTTAACTTTTAAAGGAATTGAATGTCATGGAATTGAAAGTGACATAAACCAAAAGATATTACACGTTGCACAACCTTGCATGCTTCACCTAATTGGTTTAAATGTTACTGTGATGTATAATTTTATTTTATTTTTTTGTTATTGTTGGGAGTATGATATTCCCATAGTTAAAAGTCATCAGACTAACATCTCAATTGATCATTGAAGTAAATTTTACCTCTTCAAACAGAGTCTTATCGATAAGTACGATCAAAGAATCGAACGCTATCAATATGCTTAAAAAATTCAACTATTTGATAATTATGTTAAATCTTGTTAATAATATAATATATAATTAAATGCATTATTGTAAGTCGCATAAAAAAACACATTATCATAAATTTTGTATAAGAATTGTTTGTAATTTAAATCACTATTATTGAGGCGAATAATTTGTATTTGATTTCATTGTATAGTTTTTTTCATAGACATTTCAGTGTGCTCTAACATCTTATTCTTCTAAACTTGTATGTTTTTAAGCTCGATTTAATTATTTGATTAACACTTATCCGCATTAAAGCTTAAAACTTCTGTTTATTTGGACTATTTTTTGGTCGAGTAAGGTGAAAGATTATATTCTCGCCTAAGTATGACATTGGCATCAGATTTTCTTTCACAACTTATTTCGTTTTAAATGTTTATTTTCGGAATTTATAAAATTAGGAGTGATATAAATGATAAATCAACCGCTTAATGTGTTTTATTATACCGTCGTTTACTTTGAAACATATTGAAACTATGATAGCAATAAAATGTAATAAAAGAAATCAAACTGTCCAACACATGCACAACTTATTTACATGACATGGATGAATCCAAGGAGGACATTTTTTTTTACATAGTATTTGTTTTTATTAACCTTCGAGAATGTAAATTAAGTGCATTTTTTTTATTTTCTTTAGGATTTCGGTAGATTACTTGAACTTAGTCATTGTCGAACTCTTGGATTGATTTAGTTTGAAGGTTGATTAACAAATTTGGACTGTAGTTGACAAATATTTACAATTTTTTAATGGAGAAAATTTAGATATAGTATCTTAGATGCTATTTTTATTGTTATCTTATTAAAACTGAAGTTTAATATCAGTAATATGTGAAATCCTTTTGTGCAAATTTTTATTATGCAATGAGATAAAATTTTAATTATAATTAGATAACAGTATAAAGAATATCTAAAGTACTTTATTTAAATTTTGTTATTTTTGAATGCTCTAACAGATGGGGATGAAAGTACAGGACACATGATTGCTCTAAAATATCTGCACCATGCTAATAACCATTCCTTATTCTAAGATTAAACTCCTCCAACATTCAAATAGATAAGTTGAACATACATTTGAATAAACTAATTATAAACAAACTTTATATTAAGATTACATTTGTAACTACATGGAGTTTACAATAGAAGACGATTTAAAAAACAAGGAGTTAATTTTCTTTAACATAAAGTATTTTACTTAAAAATGACAATTTATAATGAATTGATAGCTTTGGCACAGTCGAATATGGATAAAAAAATTAACATAAAAAAAATATATAAGAAAAGTATTATTTCAATTACATTATTAATTAAAGATATTGAAATAAAAAGCCATCATTAAGATATATATATATATGAATTGAAAAATGAAGAATGGTATTAATGATACTGATAATTGCGCATCTAAATGTAAATTTTGTCCAATCATAGCAACTGAGGACGAGTACAAGTAACGGCTCTTGTTTTTATAATAACATCCCAATGACTTGATGCAGTGGGCAGTGGCTATGCACTTACAAAGCCACCAAGTCACCCATCATGCAGCTACACACCAAATTCATGAGCTGTAGAGTATAGAATGCCAGTCAGTGTGGTCCAAAGTCGTAGCAATCACGCTGTGTCTCAAAGGCAACTTTAATTAAATAAAAAAAAATACTACTTATTCCCTTAAACCATTATTATTCACTCACTTACGAATCCAAAAGTAAAAGAAAACCAATGCCACAACTTTCTTTTTCCAAAATAGGATACAGCTCAGATGCTTGCTTGCGTCTGACACAAACCATACTAAACATCCCAAAGGGTTAATTACGTCAAAGCACCACTTACCTTTTTAATCTTCCATTTGCTTAAAAAATAAATAAATAAAAAACATTTGTTTTCTCGTACGCGTTAATCAACATTGCAGAGCAAAAATAGAGGAGTATTTAATTAACTGAAACAAAAATTTTGAAAAGAAAATGGGTTTTGTATCTCCTTCAACCTCCTGCTTTTAAGTTTCATGAGAAACAACACACACACACACACACACACCTTCTAATTCTGAATTTCTTAGGAACATAGCAACCACCACCCTCTCTGTCTCCGATTCTAATCGTTCAACACTTATCAGTTTTCAATCTCTAAATAGCATTGTTGCTTCAACCAATCCCTCTACCCCTCACATTATCTTCGCTTGGTAAGTTTATTTTATTCACATTTTATTTGCTCGCTTATCTTTCATATTTTTTTTTTGGCTCACTGGCTTCAGACTCGAAACAGTTCCAGTGAAACAGTTTTTATTTTCTTTATTTTGATATACTTGGTGATGGATAACTTTTTCCTTTTTTCTTTAAATTGTCGGTGAGGTTCTGTTCCGTGCGGTTGCAATTGTTGTCTGTTTTTAGAATTAGAAACATTTCATTCATTCCTCTACATATGGAATGATTTTCCTAAGATTAATTCTGTGCTCGTAATCTGCGCCGCTATAGACCATACCTGATTTCCATTAATTTGGATCTAATTTGAGCGATAAAGACGGTTAGCAATAATAAATAATGATTACGAAACCACACTTTTATCTTTTTTTTTTTTTTTTTTTTGAAGAATAAAAATTAAAAACCCCACTAACTTGCTTTACTCTCAAGTTTGAGCAGTGAGTAGTGGAAAGAAAAGAATATGTGCCTTTTGATAGTTTTGGTACACGGTTATAGCATGCGCGCACCTGCACATTAGCCAAGTGCGGTGGTTAGATCTCGGAAATCGCCGTTACATAAATAACACTTGATATCCATCACTGCCACTGAAGCAGAAGCACTACCACTCTGCTTCAATGAATTTCTCCAATATACTAGTTTCGCTCAATCCCGAACGAAAACCTTGCTTCAATTCATTCAACTTTTCCCACCGACAACTACATTTACATACGCACCACGCTAGAATGCATAGCCATTATCATTTCTAAGTTGCATCCGTAGGTAGTTTGTTTGTTTTTTTTTAAATGTTCTTTACCTAATTCATTAAGATGTTGGAATTTTAAGATGTAATTATTTGTGTTACCGGTTATCTTATTATTGTCATTCGAATCTAGTTATCTTGAACGGTGATGCAATTGATTACGGAGTTTGCATCACAATCTGTTTCTGTTGTAGTGTGAAATTTTGTGTGGTGAAAACCTAATCTGAGTGTTGAATTATCTGTTTAATTGTACGTGGCTTTTGTAGTTTGTGATGGATCGACGCTGGCCTTGGAAGAAAAAATCATCAGAAAAGTCTGTGATTGAGAAAGCAGCTACTGCATTGGATTCCTCCGATGCTTCCAACAACCAGGTATATTTGTTTTTGGCATTTTCACACAAGAAAATATGTGCAAAATTTTTTGCCTTAAAAACATCTCCCACCTTCTTGAGTGCTATTTGGCAACTAAGTTATGTTTTATTTCTATGTCGAGTCTGATTATTTTACCAATTTTTTATGTCTTTAGTTTTTTGCCACTTTGCGTATGGTCTTTTCATAGTTTATATTTTTATTACTAATTTTGATTCACATCTTCTGCAAGTTTCCTATTCTTAGCAGGCTTTTAAGCATGTTTACACTTTCTGTACATTATTTACGTGTTATAGTTTCCTTGAATAAAAGCTGTGGTTCAACATGTTTACATTTTTGTCTTTTCTATTTTGTCTTGCATTCACTTATGCATACAGGATAACAACAAGAAACCAAACTATGTTCAAATCTCCGTGGAATCCTATTCACACCTGTCTGGCTTGGAGGATCAAGTGAAGACATATGAGGAAAAAGTTCAGACACTGGAAGATGAGATCAAGGAAATGAATGAAAAGTTGTCCGCAGCAAACACAGAGATCAATACCAAGGAAAGCATGGTAAAGCAACATGCTAAAGTGGCTGAAGAAGCTGTATCTGGTAAAGCAACATGCTAAACATGCTTAATGAATTTACTTACCACCTTAAACGTGTTCAGACTGGAAGCCAGCCATACCATGAATTGCTTCTCACTATTCTTGAAACTAAAATTTTATTGAAACTCTGTAGGCTGGGAAAAGGCTGAAGCTGAAGCTTTGGCATTGAAGAACCATCTAGAATCTGTCACTCTTCTAAAACTCACTGCCGAGGATCGCGCAACACATTTAGATGGTGCTCTTAAAGAGTGTATGCGACAAATACGAAACCTTAAGGAAGAACATGAGCAGAAAATACAGGAAGTTGCTCTCTCAAAAACCAAGCAATTAGACAAGATTAAGGGGGAGCTGGAGGCAAAGATAGTGAACTTTGAACAGGAACTTCTTAGGTCTGCTGCTGAAAATGGGGCCCTGTCAAGATCATTGCAGGAGCGCTCTAACATGCTAATCAAATTAAGTGAAGAAAAGGCCCATGCCGAGGCTGAAATTGAGCTTCTTAAGGGCAACATAGAAGCATGTGAAAGGGAAATTAATTCACTTAAATATGAACTGCATGTTGTTTCCAAAGAGCTTGAAATTCGCAATGAAGAAAAAAACATGAGTATGAGGTCTGCAGAAGCTGCTAACAAGCAGCATATGGAGGGTGTAAAAAAAATAGCTAAGTTAGAGGCTGAGTGCCAAAGATTACGTGGTCTTGTGAGGAAAAAGTTACCTGGTCCTGCTGCACTTGCACAAATGAAGCTAGAAGTTGAAAGCCTTGGCCGTGATTTTGGAGAAAGTCGATTAAGGAAGTCTCCTGTGAAGTCTGCTACCCCTAATTTGTCTCCATTACCTGATTTCTCCCTGGAGAATGTACAAAAATTCCAGAAGGACAACGAATTTCTTACAGAGCGTTTATTGGCAATGGAAGAAGAAACGAAGATGCTGAAAGAAGCTTTGGCTAAACGTAACAGTGAGTTGCAGGCCTCAAGGAGTATGTGTGCTAAAACACTGAGCAAACTTCAAAGTTTGGAAGCACAATCTCAGACAAGTAACCAGCTGAAAGGATCTCCAAAATCCATCATCCAGATGACTCATGAAAACATTTATAATCAAAATGCAAGCGATGCACCGAGCTTGGTCTCCATGTCTGAAGATGGAAATGACGATGCAGCAAGTTGTGCTGAATCCTGGTCTACAGCAATAGTTTCCGGGCTATCCCAATTTCCTAGAGAAAACTGCACTGAGGAGTCAAGCAAATCTGAAGTCACTAAGAAGTTGGAACTAATGGATGACTTTCTGGAGGTGGAGAAATTGGCTCATTTGTCAAATGATTCCAATGTAGATGCCACTGTTTCAGTTTCTTCAAACAATAAGACAACTGACATTGTGCCCAATGATGTATCAGAAGTCAGTACTAGCAAAGAAGGTCTGTCTGAAAAAAATGGCAATTCAGATCCATTGCCAAATCAAGTGTCTTCTGATGTTTTGATGTCAGCATCTGATCCTCAAGCTGATGTTAGTGGCTTGTTACTAAAAGAACTTAGATCAAGAATATTACTGGTTTTTGAGTCCTTTGCTAAGGATGCTGACATAGGGAAGATTGTGGAGGATATTAAACATGTGCTTGAAGATTCACATGACACTATCAGCCACCACTCTGTGGATGTCCATCCTTCTGACGCTCCATGTGATAGGAAGGATAATCCTGAAGATGCTGGCTTAAACCTTGAAAAGGAAGTGATTTCATCCCAGCAACCCAAAGAATATGCGCGTATGACTTCAGATTTGGAAGCTGCAATTTATCAGATTCATGACTTTGTATTGTTCCTTGGAAAGGAAGCAATGACATTTCATGACATATCTTCTGATGGAAACGAAATGAAGCAAAAGATTGAGGAGTTCTCCGTCACCTTTAATAAAGTACTATGCAACAATGCAAGTTTGCTACAGTTTGTTCTTGACCTGTCCTATGTTCTAGATAAAGCAAGTGAGTTCAGATTTAATGTCCTTGGCTACAAGGGCACAGAAGCTGAAAGTAACAGTCCTGATTGCATAGATAAGATTGCTTTGCCCGAAAATAAGTTAGTACAAGACAATTCATCTGGAGAAACATATCAAAATGGTTGTTCCCGTATTCTTAATCCATGTTCTAATCCCGAGGTTCCTGATGATGGAAATTTGGTCTCAGGCTATAAAGCAGATGCTGCATCACCGAAACAGTCAATAGAGGAGTTTGAAGAATTGAAACTAGAGAAAGAGAAAGCAGTGATTGATTTGTCAAATTGTACTGAAAATCTTGAAATGACAAAGTCTCAATTGCTTGAGACCGAGCAACTTCTAGCTGAAGTTAAATCACAATTGGCTTCTGCTCAAAAATCAAACAGCTTAGCTGAGACACAGCTAAAGTGTATGGCAGAATCGTACAAGTCACTTGAAACACGTGCCCAGGACTTGGAAACTGAGCTAAATCGGCTGCAAATCAAGATAGAATCTCGGGAGAATGAACTTCAAGATGAAAAGAGGGCTCATGAAGCTGCTTTGTCCAGGAGTAAGGAGCTAGAAGAGCAGTTACAAAGGTTAGGCATCATCTAATATCTGGGTACAAGTACTGAAATTATGCATTGCAGCCCTATTTACTGGCTATTAATAACAGATTTTCAGCATTTGTGTTTATGTTGATCAAAATTGGAAAATGTTATGAAAAGCAGGGTTTCGATATCTATTTTTATGGAAATGTCTGTTGTTTCAAATTCTGATTTCTGTGTTACTGTCTGTTAGGATCGAGTGCTCGGCAGCTGATGATGACCCCAAGACTTCGCATGTAAGGCTGTAATTCCATTGTGAATATTAACTACCATGTTGAATTTCACATGTCGTATTGCTGAATATATATTTAGTTAGGACTGTAAAAAAATTAAGAAAATATAGGCTCTTGTGATAATTAAACATTCCATAAGGTGTATATCTAAATCTGGAATTTCTTTAGATGGGTTGAAAGTCTAAGATTAATTTCTATTGTAAATGCAGGAAAGAGATTTGACAGCTGCTGCTGAAAAGCTAGCCGAGTGTCAAGAAACCATACTTCTTTTGGGCAAGCAGTTAAATGCTCTACGTCCACAAACTGAGCCGATTGACTCATCGTACAGTAAGATAAATCCAAAGGATGAAGGATTCACAAAAGATGAACCTACTACTAATGGCCAAAAGTTTCAAGAATTAGGTCAGTTGGAGATGGACAGTGCTACTTCTGCCTTTGTGCAAAGATTGAGTTCGGAGTCCCCTTTGCATTTCTCCAACAGTTTATTTAGCCCTTCGGACAGCGAGTCCACCCTTCCAGCCAGATCCCCAGTACAGCATTCTAAATCAAAACCAAAACACAGGCCTACCAAGTCAGCCTCTTCTTCGGTTTCTTCTGCCACTACACCTGAGAAACATACACGAGGATTTAGTAGATTCTTTTCACCAAAAGGAAAATCCGGCCATTAAGCTTGCATAGGCTCTATAATAATTCATAACGAGTAAGCCGCGTGGTGATGACATTTGGAAAGCACCAAGGTCCAAACCCTTTTGAGTTTTTGGGGAGGTCTGTGTAATTAAGGAGGGGATACCACGAGTGCCAGGTGATTTTTGTATGTAATGGTTGTACCATATGATTTCTTCTTTTGTTTTTCATTGTTTTGCCCCTTCTGTTTTGTAATTTAATTAACAAAGGACAAACGTTGACATAGTATCTGAACTTTTACAGGATATATTGAATATGTTGAATTTCACATTTTTATCCATGCCTTAATTTTTTAGAAACAAGTGTGAACTGAATAGATTGTTCAAGTGGTTGTCATGTCTAATCAACAATAGCAGCACTCGTGCTATTGCCTGGGTTCTCATTTAAAAGCACAAGTTTCAATTTAAAAGTATCCATGTTTCTCACCAACATTTACAACGATACCAATGGATGATAAAAGTTTCAGCAAATGCTAAAGATTTCAGCAAATAAACTATTATCCAAAGCCATTTTTTTAAAGGTATTTTATGATAATCTTATTTAAAACTTTTAAGAGATACGTTGTTAACTTTTAAGAAAAACACCAAAGTTACTACTTTGACATTTTTTTGTTATTAAAAAATCAATTATAATAATTTTTAAAACATTTAATTAAAAGTGCATTTTTCCCGTTTAAAAAAACTGAACCAAACAGGAAATTAGTTTCAGTGCAGCTTCTCAACGGATTTATAAATTTGTATTCACGGGCATTACTTGGTGTGGATTTATTTTACAAATCATAAACAAGTCAAAATTATAAATTTCATAGGAAACCGTTCGTGTATCGGGGGAGCACCGACACAGAACCACCCTAGATCAGTGGGCACTCATTGTTTTTGGCCATAGTCGTCCTTGATTGTTCTGTTTTTATAAGTATATTAATAAAGAAGAAAAAAAAAAAGTTGGGAAGGCCTAGTCCAAAATGCACCCAATATCCAGATTTCTTTTAACCTCTTGAGGATTAATGTAACATGACAATAAAAATTTGTGTATCTACCAAAAAATAATTATGTATGAAATATATCTATATCCAATGTCTTGTTTTGTGACAGCACATTTTCTTTTGATAGCAAGCATTACTCTTCAGTTTTTTTGTTTTGTTAGAGGCATCACTATCAGCAATTTATTATATCAAGAAAAAAAAAAACCCAGCAATTTCTTAATAAAACGTATTTTGAGGAATTCTAAAATTGGCTGCAGCTATCAGACCCTTGAGTGTTTCTTTCATGTGAAGGCACTTCAATTGTGAAATTAAAATATTTTTGCTTGTGGTTTCTTCTCGTTCTCGTCCACTGTAAATAACGAACTTGGAACTTAAAAGACGTGCAGCACAGGGTGGAAGGTATAGCCAACAATTCTAGAAGGAAGTATTAGTTTTCTTTTTAATTATGTTAGCAGGTAGTATCTTATATTCTTTATTATATTTATAAAATATATACATAATATAAAAACTTAAAGGAGTCAAATACCCTTATCCTAATATCTTTGAAAATTTTCATTGATCTAGTAAAACTAAGTAAATAAATAGAAAACAAAGATTAGGCACCGATTTTAATTTCGTTATCATAATACTGAGGTGTTTCTATATTAGTCTTATACAAAATGTTGTCAATATATCAGCTTTTTATTTTTTTTTTACTAAATTAGTTTCTCTAGTATAAAAATTATCATTATACATTTTTTTCTGTTATTTTTGCCCTTTATATACGTATTTCCGATAACGATTTACATATTTGAGGAATTAATTTAGTATTAAAAAATAATCTAGAGACACATTATTTATAGTCTAAATTAATGATGAAACGCATTTAATATGATGATATCTTAATTTTCATGTATTTGATGAATCTTTGTAAAATTAATTTTGTCTAAAATTGATCTTTAAGCAAATTAATTTATGTTTGAATATTTTTATGTTAAAAGCGAGTTTGTTATAAAATTTAGTATAAAATTTTTATTTAAATGTATTTTTTATATTTATAAAATAATTTATTTTAATTTTATTATTTAAAATATTAATTTTTTTTTTTAATATTTCATATTTTTTATGTTTGATTTTATTATCCATAGTTATACTAGTTTCGTTAAGTGATAATGTCAAACTATTTATAAAAAAATTTAATAAAAAAATTATTTAACAATAACAAAAAATATAAATCATTTATTAAAAGTTAATTTTATTAACTTTTCTTGTTGAATTTTCTAATAGACTATCTATCACATATTATGTATTAAAAAGTTAATCTTATTTTTTTTATTAAAATTTTCT
>JAMLFT010007399.1:0-14864 GCA_026544285.1 Pachyrhizus erosus
ATATATATATGAAATTCAAAAATAAATATTGAATTTGTATTTTGGAAACATATATATATTCAACATTCTTTGTATTAAATGTTAAATGATTCTTTTCGGAGTATGGACAATTTTTTTTATTTTAATTTTCAATTTATTTATTTTTAATTATACATCATTAATTTAAAAAAATATATTTTTAAACATGTGTCTTTTCATAACCAATGCCTCCAATGTACATAGTGGACAATAACTAAGTAAAAGTTGACCTATTATAAAAAATAACAGAATACATAAAGATATAACGTACTAAACTTAGATTCCTAAAACTTTTTTTTTTATGTATTAATATTTTCAAATTTTATAATTAGTAATTCTCGATACACCAACATATATTTGTCAATGAGAAAAAAATTAACGTTAAAAAATAAATATTTACATTTTTTAATAACTGTTATTTATTCTTATTTATTATCATTGCATAAAAATAATAATAAGAAATTGTTTATATTAAAATATAAAAGGTAACTTACTATCAGATGGTGTACATGTTAATGAATAATTTTTTATGTGATTATTGTTGATATTATTTATTATTTTTTTAATTTTTTATTACGATATAATATTGTCTACATAATTTTATGTATATATATTTTATTTAAATTCTTATTTTTTTTAAAGAATTTTTTGGTTTCCTATATTTTTTTTCTCAAAACATATTGTATATATTTTTTGTATAATATAATATTTCTATTAAATATAAATATAAATTTAACTAATTATTATAATTTTATCCAATGTAAAAGTCATTGTGTATTGTATAAGTAAAAAGATTAATGTTTTTAAGTGTATTTATTGTGATTAAATTGTTACTTTTTGTTTGATTAGATAAAAAAGAAAATGAGAGAAATAGAAAAAGAATCAAAGCATCATAATATTTTTTTTATTAGTTTTAGATGAAAATAAAACAAATATGGTGATCGATACAATGATTTATTTTTCTCTTATACAAAGATTAATAACTTAGTTATTTGACACATTTTTTATGCGAGTTGAATAATATCTTTATAGTGTTAAAGTCCATTAAATTAAATAGATTTTGAGGAAAAATACATCTCTATAATTTAGACTTTAAACAAAAGATGTAATAATTTTTGTATTCTCATATCATTGTGATAGTTATTTCATCCATAATCTATATAACTTGAGTTATATTCATCCAAATAAAGTGATATTGGTGTTGATAGAAAATTAAGAAAAATATCTATAATTTTAATAGGAAATTGAGACCAAATTTTAAATCTATGTAGGTAAAATTTTTACTAAAAGAATGAGAAAAATTATACTAATTGATATTTGAAAGACGTGGTCCATAGTTACAATTTTCATACAAATACCTCATCCCAATTCAAATTTTTTTAAAGGTTAAAATAAGATTAAATAATGAATAATAGGATAAATATTGCACTAGATAATGGACCAAATGACTGGTGAATAGAACCACTAAATGGAAAGGCACGGAGTTATCAATTTGCTCCCTAAAACATGACTAGATTTCATCCAAAGTTATAAAATAGTCTTAATTCAATTGTAATTGAGCAAGAAGAAATTAGAAATAAAAAATTAGTAGCATACTAAGATAGCTCTCTATCTTTAGGAACACATAATTCTTATTTTTACGAAAACTTTTGTCATCCTTAGATATTTTGTTTTACTTTTTGAGTTTTCGCTCATTCTCATACATTGTTAAACTCCTTTTATCATTGAAAATTTGATAGCACTTATTTATTAACTTGAGATCATGTGTGTTTAAAGGCTTATGTCTTTCACTTTTGAGTTATTCTATTTTTTTCTTCTATCTCCAGAAATTTGATTACATTTTTATTTACTTTATTAGTGACTATTTCAAATTCAAAATATGCATTTCTTTTATATTCTAATTGAGATTTGGATGAGACACTTAACCAAGTCTTTATTCTTGAAGAAAATGAATTTTCACTAATGCTAGTTTGTTATACTTGAAATTTTGCAACTTTAATCTAAAAATTAAAAAATACTTCTATTTCTTCCTTTTCATTAAAACAACATATTTATGGTATTTATCCTAGAAAAAAAATCTAGTTCCAGGTAGCACTAGCTTAACTAAGTCTAAACTAAACACATAATTGGTTGAAGAAACTAAACCATATTTTCTGACCATATTAATAACTACTAGATTTATATCAATTTTTATGGATTAGTGCTTCTTAATATTAAATCTCTTGTACAATTTCATTTCTTTAAGGTTAACACAATGTCCAAAAACACTTAAACTTTTTCCCTTGTTTTGCTTTGTCTTTTAGTTATAATTTAATATTAATTTGCTTTAACATAGTTAACCTTATAACACTCAAAATCTCTAGTTAAAATTAAACTCGATTGAATATAATTACAAGATTGAACTTAAGTTTATTCACAAAAGTTTAATCAAATAAATTTATATGATTTTTTTAAAGTTTAAACAAAGAATTTAACTCAAATTCAAATTGTGTTATGAAACTATTTGAAAAATTACATTGTGAGAATAAGAAAATAATCAGCTTATGAAAAAAATAAAAATTAATTTTAATGGTTAATTAAAATAATATTATTTTAATCTAATATTATTCAAGAGAGTTTTGGAGGGAGTTTTAATTTTTAAACCTCCAATTTTACCCATCTTGAAGCCCTGAAAGTTATTTGACCTACATTCTCATCCAAAAATCCTTAAAACACAAACCTTTCCATCCCTTATTTTCTTTCTTGATCAAGGAGCCCTTCCACCACTCTCTTTCATTATTTTGCTTCACTTGTTCATTAGATGTTGTTACTTCTCTAAAGCATCCCTTAGTTATTGAAGAAGGATGACAAACTTTGATGTGAAAGTAGAAATGACAACATTAAAATTTACAGTAGAGGATGCAATTAAAGGCAGGAGGAGTCAAAGTTTGTCAAAAAAAGTGGATCTGTCAGAGTAGTGGATGCTTCAATTTTATCACAAAAGAATTTGAGATGATAAAGGTGATAATGTAACTATGGTAAATAGTTGAACTACTAAAGATTTGCAATTTCTGATATTATAATCATGAAAAAAAAAAATTAAGGAATAGAAAATATATAAAAAAGGTAAACTCTTATAAAAAGTGTCAATGTTTGATGGTGAAAGTGTAAACTTGATTCAAATATGGTCAAGCAGTTTCTGATCGATAAAGCAAAGCTCTTCACAACAATGAGCATAGCGAATGAAGAACTTCAGTGATTACAATCCATAGAGATTGTAATGCTCAAATTAATGTGTGAATGAAAACATGAAACATAAATACATACCTAATTATTAAATTCACTTTAATAATAAAAATTTAGGTGAAAAAATTATTAATTAATTAAAACATACGTGTTAACTCCACAAATCACTAAAATTTTAAGTATTATTTGAAGAATAAATCACTGACTAATAAAGGTTAGAGTAAACACAAATTTGTATGCATGCTAGTAAAAGAATAATCATTTTTAAACTTTATTTGAGTTGATTGGTTAAACAATAGTTAATATTAAAATTAGAGTTATGGTAATGTCAAGTCAGGTGACATTTCAGAGATTGATTTTGAACACTTTTTATATTAATTAAGTTAATTAAAAACAATTCTTATTTTTCTTTAGTTTTACCTTGTTTTTCATATGAAATGTATTTCAAGGTAAACTTGTATTATAATTTTTTACCATTTGTGTTATTTATAATAAATGATTTAAAATTTGTACCTATACTTTTAAATAGAAATTTTGGGACACATGCATAAATATGCTGTCCTTCAAAAGTCGCATTTGGGTTGTTATGCATTAAGGACAACTCTGGGTTGGTTGTTTATTGATAGATGATGTAGTTTTAGTACCACACGGAGCTAGCGCAAGAATACAATTGATAAACGATTTTGCTTATATATAATAATGACCAGGGAGACAATATTTAGTGATGGAAAATGGTTGGTGCAAAATGTTTTCGGTGAGAGAAAAGAAAAAAAAAAAGAGAGAAATAGTTATATAAAAGATGTAATAATTAAGTTCAATAAAATGATAGAAAAAATATTAAAAAAATAATAATAAAAATATGGTACAGATACATGATTATCATCGTTATTCAAGGACAAAGTCACCAGATCAATGATGAAGCACCTAAAGTCTGCTTCTCAGTGATAAAAAAAAAAAAATCAAAACAAGGGAAAACCTATTTGGTAGAGCCGATTCCATTCCAACCTTACAGATCATATACATCATTCATTAGATATTTTTTTTAATTAAATTCATCTATAAAATACACGCATACCCATAAGTTGTTTTTTAAAAATGTTAATAAACTAAATTATAGCTTGCTGTATACATAGATATTTGAATTTTTAAATAGAAGTTTACTTTCGCGAATCCTACATCTATTTGTACCACAAAAAAATTAATGTTAATCTCTCACCCTACGAAACGAAAGTTGGCCCCGTCCCGAGTGGATATAAATATAATAAACCAGCGGCAACAGAGTGAGCAACGCTTGAACAGAAGAAGTGCATATTTTCCCGGAAAAGGAGAGCAGAGAGAGACATTAAAAGAAAAAAAAATCAGAGAATTTTGGCAGAGGAAGTCCCAAGACACGCATCCTCATGCGTTTGGAACGTGTCACACTCTAAATTTGCATGGCTTCTTGTCTTAAACCGACTCAATTCCGTAATAAACCTTCTCGTCACTTCTCTGCTTTACCAACCCCTGTTCTCAATCATCCATATATAAAAGTGTAGCCATAGACTCTTCTCATTTTTGTTGTGTGAGAGAGTGAGTGACAACTTACGATATGGCGCTTGATCGTTCTCTTACAAGCGTTGTATTATGGTCGTGGATGTTGGTGGTGCTGATGATAGTGCAGGGTGCAGCCGCGAGGCAGAACCGGAAGGAGTGGGAGTCGGTCATAAAGTTACCCACTGAACCGGTGGATGCTGATTCGGATCAAGTGGGAATCCGATGGGCGGTTCTCGTGGCTGGTTCAAACGGTTATGGAAACTACAGGCATCAAGTGAGTTTTACTTTCCTTCCTTTCCTTTTATTTATTTTGTAAAATTAGTTAGTATTTTTGTTATGAATGGTTTGATTAATGGATGAATTAAATTAAATAAAATACAGGCGGATGTGTGCCATGCGTACCAGTTGCTGATAAATGGTGGACTAAAAGAAGAGAACATTGTGGTGTTTATGTACGATGACATAGCTACCAACGAGTTGAATCCCAGACCTGGAGTCATCATCAACCACCCTCAGGGACAAGATGTTTATGCTGGTGTACCTAAGGTGATTTTTTTTTTTTTTTTTAAATAAAGTGGTGCAACATCAATATTCGAACTAAAAAACAATATCAATTAACCAGAATTCGTATGTAGCTCTCTCAAATACTTGTCTCAGGGTGGTTCTACAACACAACACTCGAGCAAGACTTTTCTCTTTCAAAATACTTTTGGTCTTGATTAAAAAAATAAAACCCAATTCTTTTCATGGATGTGTTTCAAATATAGTAATTATATATCAACATTAATTACACCATGCAATATTTTGAGTAAATTACATATTCCCCGCTAGGTTTACAATAATTACATCCTATACTTCTATTCTTTAACCCTATAAAAAATAACCTAATTCATATAACACTGGCTCCTTCCCTCACTCACACCCCTAGTGTCCTTTATAAATTACGCTTGATATTTTTTATTAATTTTATTTTTGCTGTTGTTAGTATATTAGTTTGTTTGATGTCATAAACTTTTCTGAACAATTAAATGTGTTTTTTTTAGGATTATAGAATAAAGGGTTATAAAAATTTGTGTAATTTATTCTAACATTTATGTCATGGTCGGCCTGTGCGTTGGAGCATCTAGTAAGTTGAAATTCTTTTTGATGGAAAGGTATGTTGATATTATATACTTGACTAGCGAATCAACTTTAAGAAGGAAAAAAATCCTTTGAAACTTGTTGCTGGTAATTGAATTAATTAGAGTAATTGTGGTACTTGGCATATCCATCATAATGGAGTAACTTAAAATCTAATATATTTGACTAGATAAGTTGGAAGAGAATGGTTAATGCAATTATTGCGTTGTTGATAGACATTAGTGGGATGAGACGTCTTGACAAATAAAATAGATGTGTAAAGTTAGCGTTCCCTGTTGATGATATTTTTCAAATAGTAATATTTTAATGGTCAATTCATAAGGCACTAACTCCATGGTCTAAACAAATTAGTCATTACAATACCAAATAGAAAAGGGGTTGTCACCTTTTATTTTTGTTTTTGTCTTTTTGGTGTAAATAGAGCAGTGCTTGTTACAATATCAAAAAATAAAAAAAGAACAGGGCTCGTTACCTAATACTAGAGGATTGCTTGTTTTACGCTGTTCTGCTATCTGTTCTTTGAATTTTTCCCTTTGATGAAATGCGTTCTTTTTTATGTTATTTTATTAGGATTACACTGGTGAAAATGTGACGACCCAGAACCTCTTCGCCGTTATTCTTGGGGACAAAAGTAAACTGAAGGGAGGAAGTGGCAAGGTGATCAATAGCAAACCTGAGGACAGAATATTTATATACTACTGTGATCATGGAGGCCCCGGAGTTCTTGGTGAGTTATGCTTCAAATTTTTTATTACGGTTCTTTTAGTCCACTGATTTAAGTAAAGTAAAATAAAATTCTGATCCCAATTATTTTTTCCTTTGGTTCTAATTATTAACCTCCAGACTTCAGTCGTGGAGGTAATTTTTAATATGAATATAGTTGCATAAAATAAAATTATTGAAGGGTGTAAAAATGATCAAATCAGAACTATCTTTATATTAGATAAAGACATTATAGCTTAGTCATTTCTTATTTGATTGTAGGGATGCCAAACATGCCATACCTTTATGCCATGGATTTTATTGATGTCTTGAAGAAGAAACATGCATCAGGAGGCTACAAGGAGATGGTAAAAATTTCATTTCTCTAGTATATCATGACTGGAAATGATTCCACTTCAATTATGGCAAGTTATGAAGGACTTACCATGTGGTCATGTAGGTTATATACGTGGAAGCTTGTGAAAGTGGTAGCATGTTTGAGGGTATAATGCCTAAGGATCTGAATATTTATGTGACAACTGCATCGAATGCACAAGAGAATAGTTGGGGAACTTATTGTCCAGGGATGGATCCTTCTCCACCTCCAGAGTACATCACTTGCCTAGGGGATTTGTACAGCGTTGCTTGGATGGAAGACAGGTACTAATACAACTCATTTTCTTTTGTGTTCAACTCATGAACAATTGCTCCTAAAAGAAAGTATATTATAAGGTGAACGAAATAACACTTTTTTTTTTTACTTAATGGGACATGGGCACATGCCATTGAGCATAGTCTAATGTGAGTGCCTACCATCCCCTTCCTCTGTTGCATTTGTAACGTGATTGCTTTTTTCACTAAAGCTTTTGCTTGTTGTGTACCTTTTGTCCCTTTGTCTTGACTATGGAATTGAATTGTAATGGTCTGAACTTTAAGTGTTTGAATGATAAATGGTTGGTCATGTTGGTACCTTAAACATTAAGTTCCTTTTCATTTGAATGACGAAACTGACCTCTGCTGCTTGAATTTTCTGCAGTGAGACTCACAATCTAAAAAGGGAATCCGTGAAGCAACAATACCAATCGGTAGGATATGTTTTTTAGTGAACAGAAATGTTGCCTAAAATATTAGGCATTGGTGAAAAGAACAAAAATGAAACAAAGCTATTCTTGTGCAGGTAAAGCAACGGACTTCAAATTTTAACAACTATGCGATGGGTTCTCATGTGATGCAATATGGCGATACCAACATCACAGCTGAAAAGCTTTATTTATACCAAGGTTTTGATCCTGCCACGGTGAACTTTCCGCCACACAACGGCAGGCTAGAAACTAAAATGGAAGTTGTCAATCAGAGAGATGCAGAGCTTTTCTTTATGTGGCAAATGGTATGCAGAGGCTTTCCTATTTTACAGTGATCAAAATCCATGCTTAAATACTATTACTCTAGTGATGACATGTATCCATAAAATTGGTTTTTCTTAACAGTATCAGAGATCAAACCATCAGCCAGAAAAGAAGACAGACATCCTCAAACAGATAGCGGAGACAGTGAAGCATAGGAAACACATAGATAGTAGCGTGGAATTGATTGGAGTTTTACTGAATGGGCCAGGAAAAGGTTCTTCTGTTCTACAATCCGTGAGGGCTCCTGGTTTGCCCCTTGTTGATGACTGGATATGCCTAAAATCAATGGTAAACATAAAGATTTTAACATTCACTGTACATTCACTGAAGAGAGATTGGGCTAATCCCTGTCCAAGAATTGGATGGATGTACATATTATTATACATTGCTTTTAACTGATTATTTATATTAATCATATACCACTTGTGGTTGCAGGTTCGGATTTTTGAGACTCACTGCGGGTCACTAACTCAGTATGGCATGAAACACATGCGAGCATTCGCTAACATTTGCAACACCGGCGTCTCTAAGGCCTCCATGGAGGAGGCTTGTGTGGCAGCGTGTGGTGGCTATGATGCTGGACACTTGCATCCATCAAACAAAGGCTACAGTGCTTGATTTTTTGGGTAGTACTGGTACACACACAAAAGCCTTGATAGCCTGGTTGATGATGTAATGCTTCTGCAGCATGTTATAAGTGTTTTCTCTATATTAATTAGAGTAGCCCAATAGCATACGGGTGATACTTTTGTGTATTGGTCGTGTATATAAGTATAATACCTTTTACATAAAATGAGTATAGTATTAGTTAAGTAAGTTTACTAGTCTCTATTTCATGCTCTATATTTTTGGTGAACTCCACTCCTTAAAATCAAGCATATTTTTCTTATCTTTTATTTTACTCTGCGTGCTCTGTTACTTTCCTTTCATGAATATAATTCTAACTTCGTACCAGAATAGAAAAAACAGTTCTTATTGATCAGGGTGGATCAATTGTGACTGTAACGAAGCTTGAACTATTATGGAGTTTATAATTTCTCTGGAAATTGGTGTACTAGTGCTTCATAGTGCACTATCACTACCACCATATCCCTAGAATGTTCAGAACCAGTAGGTTGGATTTTTTTTATACTAAAGGAGAAGTTAATTATATATTTTTCTGGATTATTTTTTAAAATAATAGTTGTTAATTTCTTAGAGATTTTTTTAATAAAAAATCGCACTTTTTACCTTTTAGGGGTTATAATTAATTTTTCCTAGCCTTGTAAATCACCTTTGGTTTCGCAAAAAAAGGAAAAATGTTAAGAGTTGCACATTTAAATAAGATGCTATACACAAAGAAAATGTCTTGTTAGCATAATACAAGTTTCCGCGACGGGATTTTTCAAATTTAAATAAAAAAATGCAAATATAAAAAAAATATGGAGTAAATAGTGTATGTATAGTGTAATTTTTTTTTATATAATTGTTTAATTACATACTTTTATTTTTAATAATAATTGTTATTTAAGAAGTATTATATATGAAATGTTTATTGATTATTTTAAAAAATATAATAATTGATTTTGTTATGTAAGAGAAATGTGTTATTTTTTAATAAAAAATTATTTAAAAAATTATTTTAATAGTAATTTGTGATTAATGATGATTTGTCATCGAGTGATAATTCAAAACTAACCCAAAAATATATAACCACTGACCCTAAAGTTGTGTATTTTCAGGAAGAATAAAATATAATTAGATATGTCTATAAATTTTGTATTTAATTATATAAAATTAAAAATATTATAAATTTAATAAAAATAAAAATAAATTATTTAAATATAGACATTATTTATGTTTAATAAATTAATATGGCACATTAAAATGTAAAAATTAAAATTAAAATTAAAATCAAATTAATTGAATTTTAAGTTATTTAAAATTATATATATTTTTAATTAAATATAACATTAATATTTAAATTTTAATTTATAATAATCAAATTAAACAATGTTTAAGACATATAAATAAATAGAATAAGATATATAATGAAGAAAAATATATGAAGTTTAACGAGAAAAGTGAGAACTTTTTAAAAATATTGTGTGGATGAGAAAGTTAAGAAAATAAATCATTCAAATAAAGATATATTATTTTATTCTTATTAATATAATATAGAATGATAAAATTTATATTTAAATTTTAAAAATAATGTTAAGTTAAGGTGGATTAAATTTTTGCATTTTATTTGAGAAAAAAATATATAAGAATGTAAAATAATGTATTAAATTTAAAATCTAAACAGGTTTGGATACAACTTGTATTAAGTAAAATAAAAAATAAAAAAATAAACTTTAATTTAGATTTTTAAAATAAGTTTAATTTTAATTTATATACGTATTTTTTTTAAATATATTTAAGTCGTATCAAGTTGTCTAAAAAGTAGATCAATATAAAATAAAGTGATAAGAAAAAGAAAAAGTACGATAAAATCAAATTAGATTTTGAACGAGATTATATTTAGTGTTATTATCAATTAAGGACAATTGTTCTATTTTTGTGGTTTAAGAAAGAAAACATCTTGATACTTAAAACACATAATTGTTATTGTTCCTTTTCATCTTCTCTTTATCCTTGAATTCGAATTACTTTGTTTTAGTTTAGTTCTACTTATAAAAGGGTTCATAATAGATATTGGTCTTGGCGTGAATACACAGTCTTCACTTAATTGAAGGAAAATTTAATACTTCAAGATTTAATATTAAGGTACAGTGACAAAACTTAATGTTATTGTAATGACCAACAACAATAAATTCATCTTATTTCTCTATTCACTTTATGGCCAACACTTTTTCTTTCCCTTGTCAGTTGTGACATTGGGTTCCAGACTGACAGAATCAACAAACTTGGCTACTAGGCAGTCCTTCTATGGTTCTTTATTTGATCAGCAAAGAAGAAAATGTATTCGAGGGGTACCCACCCTTTTACAAATCAAAGCTTAGCTAAAAAAGGCCCATTTTGCAGAATGGAACCAAATCTGCATAATGTACTACCCTTCTCTACGTGTCAATTTACCCCTACTACAAATCATGCTCCTTCTGTGGTGTGCTTTATAAACTCTCTTGATGGGCTTTGAACTCAAGTTTTGATGTTTTCAAAAGAATTATTACTACTAGACTAGAGTAATTGGTTTAATATTTATATGATATATAATATCCTTGGTATAACACAAAGAAGAGTGCCATAAGAAAAAAGAAAAGAACTTTTGCGTGTAATAATATTTCGTCCTATTATCAATTTTCATTTATAAATTTAGTATATACTAACTCATATCTTTAGCTAATGACTTTCTGGTTTCACCATTGATCCATCTAACCTCCCGAATTTAATAACATTGTTTTTATAGAAAAAGGGAAGCAGCCTTGGAGTTACAAATCGTAAACTGAATCAGAATTCCATTAATGCTATTAGAGCATCGTATTGAGAATATGTTCTTTTTACTAATTTTCTACTCAATGGAGCAACAAATTCTGAGGCGCCTGTGGTAGCCTCCAGTGGTGGCAATAATCTTCTGAACTCTCTCGAACTCGGAGACTCTGCAGGGTATGGTTATTACACCTGGATGATCGAATCCGTAAACCTTTTCTGCATCCTCCAATAACTTTTCAAGAAGGGGATGATTAAAGTAAGTAACTGGCACTAATACACGTTGTTTCTCGTCTTCAGATTCACCTACATTAACAGCTAAATATCCCTTTGGTAGCTGTATTGGGCTGTGGCTCAAGTGTGGATACTTGGGGATCCACTTTGAGAAAGATAGTTCATTGGATCTTTGTCTAAAACACCTCATCAATTTAAAGATTACACACTTGGGATTTAAGTTTCGGTTGAGAAGGTACTTTTGTGACTTTCTGATCATTCTCACAGCCAACTATGCACACTATAGGTAGCAATTGAAAGGGGAGAATTTTAAATAGTGTGTACTCTCATTGGTTGATTATGGTCTTTTTTAAAGACTGAAATTAAGTGTCTTGTATTTGTTGAAGTACTAAGATTTATTTAGTACAAGAATTTTGGTCGTGTCTTCATATCAACGATAATATTTAGAAAGGAAGGGGCACTATGGTCGGCGGATGCACGCACTTGAGAGTTCAGACAAAGAATGTGCCTAGGCAGCGAATTGTCCAAATATTTTATGTTTAGGGAAATATGGCAAATTTAGAAGATTTTCCTTGTTAATGTTTGAAAAGAATTCCTGGTTTTCTACAACCGGTATATTCTTTTTCCTTCGACATTGCCGAGAAGGGTTCTTCACAAATTTGTAGCTTTGGAAAAGAGAAAGGAAACAAGTTGTCTGTCCTTGTGAGATAATGTGATACGGTTGGTGTTAAGTAATGAACAATGTATGGTTCTTTTTAGAAAGAAAAAATATGGATGAATTGAATAAATTTTAATTTGAATTATAAGGTATTGGATTAAAATAATTTATTAATTTATATTGATTTATTAATTTTTTTAAAAATAATTTAGTATATTTATGATTGATCGATAAATTTTATTTAATTTATTTATTAATATTTTTTTATGATGAATATTTGATTTATCTATAAAAATAACATATTTTAAAAAATTTAAAATCTCAACTAAAAAATAGTTTTAACCAAGATTGTTTTCTATTGATCTTAGTTGAGGTAGTTTTTGATCGATCTCAGTTATGATAATTTTCAGTCGATCTTGACAAAAGTTGTTTTTAGTCGACTTTAGATAAAGATGTTTTGAATTGACTTGACTCGAGATAGTTTTTGGCCAACCTCAGTCGGGAAGGTTTTGGTTAACCTTAGCAAAGTTGTTTTCAACTATCCTTAGTCAAAGGTTTTTTTTTATCAATCTCAACTAGGACATTATTTGGAGACCTTAACTAGGGTTGTTTTTAGCCAATCTTGGCTAGGACTATTTTTGGTTTATCTAAGTCAAAATTATTTACAACCAACCTTGGTTAGGGTTATTGTTTACCAATCTTAACTAGAGTTATTTTCAGCCAACATTGGCCAAGGAGTTTTCATCCAACCTCAACAAGGACATTATTCAACTAACCTTAGCCATGATTCTTTCTAGTCAACCTTAGCTAGGGTTGTATTCGGCTAACCTCAAGTAGAGTTGTTTTTAGACAACATCGATCACAGATGTTTTCATTTGAACTTGACTAGGGCATTATTTGGTTGACCTTGACCATGACTATTTTTTTTACTAACCTCAACGGGGTTGTTTTTAACTGACCTTAGCCAAGATATTTTTAGGCTAACATTGACTAGGGTTGCTTTTGGTTGGTCTCAACTAATGTTTTTTTTAGTCAAGGATGATCGAAAACACTCATGACTAAGATAAGTGAAAACATTTATGATTAATGTCTCTCGAAAACCATCCTAGTCAAAATCAATCGAAAGTAGCCTTAATCGAGGTCGGTCAAATAATGCCCCGACCAAGATCAGTTGTAAATAGCTCTAATCAAGTTAGTCAAATAATAACTGATTGATGTTGATTGACAACAATCTTAGTTGATGTCGATTGAAAATGGGTCTAGCTCAAGTTAATAAAAAATAATTCTAGTTGAGGTTAGCCAAAAAATGTCTCAACCAAGGTTGATTGTAAACAATCCTAGTTAAGGTTGAGAAAATAATGTTCTGGATAAGGTTGGATGAAAATATCTCTACCTTGTGTTTATTGAAAATAGTCTTGGTCGAGTTGACCAAATAATGGTTGGCCAAGTTTGGATGAAAACATCCATAACTAATGTAAGTTGAAAATAGCTATAATCAAGGTCACCTAAAACTACCTTAGTTAATGTTGGTAAAAATAACTTTTGTTGATATTGGTTGAAAAAAATCCTGCTTGAGATCAACTAAATAATATCTCAATTGATGTCACTAAAAATAATCTTAGTCGATGTTGGTCGAAAACAACTTTGACTAAGGTTAGTTGAAAATAGTCTCAGCTAAGGTTGGTCAAAAAATGTCTCTACCAAGATCGACTAAAAACTATCTTAGTTAAGGTTGGTCAAAAATAGTCTCATTCAAAGTCAACTGAAATTGTCCTAGTTAGATTAATTGATAAAAGTCCCAATAAATTTTGATAACCTTATTTTTTTTATAAATAATTAAAATTTAAATAATTTAGGATTATTTTGGGTTAATTACAAGTTTTTGATTTTTGGTTTTCAAATTTATTTTTCAAAACAAAATGTGTTTGTCAAAATGGAACTGAAATGATTTTTAATTCAATTTTAAAACATTTACATTCATTTTAAAAATTAAGAAAAAAAAAGTTTTGTAAATTTGATTTTTAGTTTTAAAAAACACAAGCTCACACTACCTTTGACAAATAATCTTCTCAGCAGCACCACTGTTATCGTTATTGTCATCAACATTATCACCTACCACCACCATCACCATTGTCACCTTTCCTATCGTTGTCATCGCCACCATCACCACTACCACTCCCTGCCACATCACCACCACCAATCCTACCCCTATTAATATCATCATCGTCAACATTGTCATTATTGTTGTTGTTACCATCACCACTACATTGATATTTTTCAATATTATTACATATTTATGTGTAATTTTTTGCTTAATAAAAATTAAATATAAATTATAAAAATATTAATATTATATATCTTTGTTATTGTTGTTGTTGTCATGGTTATGAATTATTATTATTATTTGTATAATTTTAATATATTTATTTTTGTTGTAAAAATTTATATTTTCTTTTCTTTTTGTACTATTTTATTAATTTTTACCAAGTTTAATAATTTTTTATTTTTATGTGTTTATTATAACATCCTGTTTAGAATTT
>JAMLFT010007400.1:0-14861 GCA_026544285.1 Pachyrhizus erosus
AATTTTGTGTAATTTATTTATAAAATGATTTATAAAATTTTAATATTGATTTAATCTATATTATTTCAATATTTTTAATTAAATAAAAAATAAATAAAATATAAATAATAACTTGATGTTACGATTAAAATTAAAAATGATAAATTGAACTTTATTTCCATGGTGTGAATAAAAATTATAAAAAAATAATATTATTTTATTATCAAATTTTTAAATTCAATATCATCAAACAAATAGTCATGATCATCAAAATTACAAAAAAATATCATTGAAGTATTTTTTAGAATCTCTAATGCGATAAATAATTTGTACCTTTTTGCTTATTAAATTTAAATATTTTATCACAATAGCTATCATTCAAAAAGATGCAAAAGTTATACATAACAAAAAAATTGTAATAAAAATATAAAAAGAAGAATAAATACAAAAATATAATAATTATAAAAAAGAAGATCAAGTCATTGAAAAAAAAGTATGGAAGTAAAGAAGGAATAAATAGAGAAAACTCTATCAATATATATATATATGAATACTAATCTTGTTGCACAGTTTTACTAATTAAGTAATTTTGAAAAAATATGTCAATGTTATTTTTATTTTCGACAATATTTTTTTGATAAATTTAATTGTGAAAAATAATTTTTAATTTTTCTCTATAACAATTACTTTATATAATATAAAATTATAGATATAAATATTAATCTCGTTGTATAATTTTTCAGTAGTAATTAGAAAAAATTATCAATATTATCTTTAGTTTAGATAATTTTTTTTGACAAATTTAACTATGTCATTTTTTTTCTGCAATAACTTTATATAATATATAAAATATTGGATATAGAATATAAAATTATAAATATTATGATAGATATGAATATTAATCTTATTACATAATTATGAAAGAAAATATCAATATTTTTTTATTTTAATTTTTTTTAAAAAAAATTTAATTAAAAAAATTCACTATCAATTTATCTGTTAACAATAACTTTATAAAATATTATATATTTCTCCTCATGAAAACTTGTTTTAACAATTTCAATACCCAAACTTAAGTCTCTTAAAATGATGTCATTACACTAATTCCTTAAGCAGACATTAGCATCTCTGTTAACCACAGAAAAAAGATGCATTACTTGTCTAACAAAATCATGATTTAAGACAAACTTGCTTAACATTTGAGTTAAGGGAATCGAACAATATTTTTGTCTGCACATAATCCTTGTAAACTGTGAGCATTATTCTGACCCACTCAACTGCACTGTGTGTGTCCTTTAATTAAGTGGTACAAAAAATATTCCCAATTGTACCCTGCTGCTACCATCCGCTGTGTTTCCCAGACCAGAGCTCACACATTGCAGCAGAAAAAAGTTGGTAAGATGTCACTCTCACATCACCCTCTTCTTTGTCTCAGACAAAGCAGTTAAATTGCTTTAGGTTGCAACCAAAAAGCTCTTACGTCCATATCCATTCTACCATGCTCACAATTTTATAGCTATACGGCTCTGCCATTATCTGATGAATGCTGATTCCTTTGTTTTTTTTCCTAAGCATTTGTTGAATTCTGCTCTTTTTGTGTTGCGTTGGTCAGAGGGTACAATCAGTAAATGACAGTTTCCTTTTAGATTTTTTTCTTTCAAGTGACTACTCTGGACTCTCTTCTTCCTAATATTTCATTTCCGTATCATTCATTCCACTTCAACAGATCCAATTCACTCAAACACAGTAATGGCTCTGCAGGTATCATCTTCCCCTCTCTCTCTTCACTCTCACTCACACACAAAGGTGCATGCACAGATTGAAGCTATTTCATGTTTTATAAGCAGTCACAAATCTATATATAAATGAGAGGGAATGTATATGCACCTCTTAAAAAATTACATATAAATATTTGAAATACGTATATTTTATTCTTTCTAATTTTATATATTTAAACATTTTTTTTAATTTTTTATTCCTTTTTATAATAATAATAATTATTTTAAAATAAATTATCCCTTTAAATTAAAGTCGTAAATTCGTCGTTGACTATAATTCTTTCACATGATTACTTTTAAATCATTGAAAGGTTTTGGTTATAAGAACAAACAGCAACAAAAAAATTCTATCCTTATATAGATCATACAATGTGATTCTGTTCAGTTAAAGATTATATTTTTATAGATATTATTTATCATAAAATTTCTCTTGATAACTCTTTCAATGTCTTTTTGTCCGCTCCTCCTTTTTTATAATACTATAAAAAGATATAATCTCTCCTTGCTAGTGCTTCGGGTGACCTTGTTTAGTTATAACCAAAATAAGTTATCATTTTCTCTTTGTCTTTTTCTGGTTTTTTTTTGTACCCTTTGGGTGGTTTTGGGGCTGATGCAGGAAGAAGGGTGGCCTTTGGGTTTGAGACTATTGAATGCAAGAACTGGGTTAGTAAGAAATGGTGATTTCTCTGGATCAGTCTCCTTCAGTACTATGCTCACTGCCTCTTCCACCCCTTCAATTGATTCTTCCTCAGATCTTGACTCACAGGTAAGTAATTTTTTTTTCAACAAATGAATAATGGTGAATATTGGCGCGTGCCCACTTTGGTTTTTCTCTGTATTTCTCGCTCTCTTTGTGCTTTTATCGTTGTCCTTTTTTTAGTGACACAACAATTATGGATTACTGTTGGAAATAAGAAACAAATTTTAGAGAAGACAAAAAAAATTAAGGCTGAAAAACTGATACTTTAGTTCATATTGTCAATCTTGAAATACAACAGATGCATAACCAGAAAATAATGGCAAATCAAGCTACCCATAAATTTGTAACAGCTTATAAACTCTAATAAAAACATAAACATGTAACAGCAATAACCGTAGAAATTCTATCATAAACTCTAATAAATTATAATAAAATAGATACTGATTCAAATTCTCATTAATAATAACTTTGATCATAGTCATAGAAAGAGTGAATGATTGTTGAAATGTTGTATCTGTCATCCTTTGGTTTTTTAGTATCAAGTAGTTACCACAATAATCACTCCTGGCTTGGTGATTAGACCTACCTCGGTTACTTTCTGGTCAGTCACCTCAACACCGTAGAGAATAGGACATGCCTTATATATGTTTTAATATTTATATACTTAATTATAAATTAGTAAAAATAAGAAAAGAAAAGGAAAAAAAAAAACCCACATAAATTTAAGGTACTTTACTTTATCTCATACTGGTTTGAACCAAGGCTTTTGACTAAGTACTTTGTGTTGTGATTGTTTCTGTCATTCATGAAGATGAAGCTACTTTTAACTTTTGAATCAGTCCAAACAAGAATTGAACAGGAAAAGGAAACTTGATAAAAAAACACCATAAAGCAAATTTATCTTCCTGTCGTTCTTTTTTGGATTCTCAATCTCTTAGGTGTTACCATTGTTGCTTGGTTCCCATAGGGTCCAGAGCATGGCCTTGCCCTGGCACATCATGCTTTGAGACAAGATGACATTGATTTTACTTCTGTCATTTTCTTTTCTTTTGGCTCATAGTTTGCCATATTGAAATAATGTTTCGTTCAGATATATCTCTTCTATTGAAAGGGTTTTGAAAATATATTTAATGAGTAGAAAACAGGACCCAAAAGTATGAGAAAGGAGAAATAATATTCTAAACACAGATTAAATATATAACATCTCATGAAGACGAACATTTTGCCATAGATTCTTCAGAGTAATTCTAATTATCTAATATAATAATTGCACAAATGTATTTTCAACACAAATTTTATATTAGAATATTATAAGTGTTCATATTAGTTTTCATGAGTCATTTTGCTAACTTCATATATGGCTCCGTTTAGTCCACTGGATCATTCTTCCATGACAAGAGCATCACGCTTGGCAGCCTCATTGGTATTTCTAGCTTCTTAGAACTCTCAAGGAGATCAACAAGGGGAAGAATAGTGGAACCCTCAAAGGACAACAAAAAGAATCACAAGCTGAGGCCTTGGTTGTTCTCACTTTGTTCAAAGCTAACTACTGATGCAGTGAGTGTGAATGCTGCTCCCTCTCTTGGTCGCTATCTAGTGGCAGAGAGAAGAGCTGCAAGTACACACAGAAGGAATAGTCAATGTTCAACCATTTATGGACCTAATGATTTCTCCCCAGATAAAGAGTCAAACTCGCTATTTGTTGGTGGCCGAGTTGCTCATAGTTCATCAACTTCATTAGGTGAAGATTGTGGAAGAAAGCCAAATAAAGCATTGGAGCAAAGCAATGGATATGGAATACCAGCAATTTGTTGTTTGTGCAGATAAATCAACAAATGATAATCCGTTGTTACTCATTTCCTTTATATTTCGTTCCAAGGATCTTGGAGTTCTTTAACTATTATTTCATAATCTCAATTTTTCTCTCATGTTTGGTCACTAATTTTCAAGGACTTGGGATAATCTATTTTACACTCCATACTAAATCTGCTATATAGTTGCCACGGATGAATGCAGTTCATTACGAAATGAAATATATAATATAAGAGCTCATTTTTAGTTTTTTTAATTCAAACGGATGAATAGATGTCCCAGACAACATATTTGAATCTTTACAAAATTTACAAGTTACAACAATTACCTACCATTACAGAGTTATTACATGCTAGGATTTTCTGTTTACTATTATATTTCTCGATGATGAATAATGATGATAAATAAATACTTTGATCTTTCCATCTTATTCCACTAATAAGAATATCGCATTATTGATTGACAAAAGATACCTCCCTGTCAAACTAGAAAGAAAAAGTGATAAAGAGATAGCACATTAGAAGATAATTTTTTACCTTATTGAGGGATCTGCAGTACCTAAGCAACAAAGAAACTAACTGCTGAAGTGTCCGAAATACCAGACTCACGCCTATGATAGAGTGGAATAAAATCCAAGCATGAAACAATTTATTACCAGACTTACTGCTTGGTGGAAAAAGAAACCCAAGTGATACATCCAAGAGAATTGAACATCGAACATTAATTCAGATGAATCCTTTCCTTAACTCCACAAGGATAATGAATGAATACAGCTAGTGTGAGTACATATCCATATACGTTCACCATAGTCAAGCACCGAGGAAAATTGCCTTCATCTCATGAATACTATACTTGATAATTGGTAAAATAAAAATACAAATGTCCACCACAATTCCATTAACAGACAATCGGGTTACAAAGACCCAAACTGACCATTTATGGATGTAGTTCGCCTATTGCCTTTGGGGTGCCCGCTATCCCTCACGACAATTTATTTGATCTCTCTAAGAAGGGCACAATGTCTCTTTGTTTTTATTGTTTCCCCTTTTGATGTTGCTGATGTGCAATGAGACTCGGTAATGTTCCTACTCGGTTAATTATGTTGTGTCTAGTGATGCGGACGAGGTGTCACTTGATGTTTCTATTTGCTTGCTTAGACAATGTTGGGTGTGATTCATTTGGTGGTGCTAAGTCTAGTAAACATGAGGACATGTGAGTGGTAATTTGGATGTTTTTGTTGGTTGGCTCATGCTTGTGCATTGAACAGTCGAACAAGCATCCTCTTCATGGTTACCTTTGTAGCCTTTGTGGCTTTATGTGTTCACGATCAGTTCTTATGTGGCCTACCTATTAAAAGATATTCGTTTGGCTGGTGTTAATAACTTGTTTCAACCAGGCCTCATTTTGGGAATGTTGGAGGATTTTAAAGTACAACATGTGCTCCATGTTAGATGTGTATCGTCATGACTTTTATGGCACACACGTGGATACTATTCTCCTAAATATGGCGCATGTAGTGACCTTTGGTGGATTTTTAATGCCACATTGCCACATTGTGCTCTAAATCAATTGTATTGAATGACAACATGCACTAGGTGCTTGTTTTGTCTAGCATAACTATTGACAATGCTTGCATGTCAAGTGCACAGTCATTAACGAATCCTACCTAGTTAATCTTGTTAGTAGTCATATGCTTGTCTCGAAGATTAAGCCATCCATGTGTAAGTATGAACTAATTCAGACTATGAAACTACGAATGGCTCATTAAATCAGTTATAATATGTTTAATGTTATCTACTACTCGAATAACTGTAGTAACTCTAGAGCTAATATGTGCAACAAACCCCAGCTTTTGGAAGGGATGCATTTATTAGATAAAAGGTCGACGTAGGCTTTGCTTGTTGTTTTGATGATTCATGATAACTCATCAGATCGCACTACCTTCGTGTTGGTGACGTATCATTCAAATTTTTGCCCTATCAACTTTCGATGGTAAAATAGTGGCCTACCATGGTGGTGATGGGTGACAGAGAATTAGGGTTTGATTCTGGATAGGGAGCCTGAGAAACAACTACCTCATCCATGGAAGGCAACAAACGCACAAATTACCCAATGTCGACATGAGGAGGTAGTGACAATAAATAACAATACTAGGCTTATTGAGTCTAGTAATTAGAATGAGTACAATCTAAATCTCTTAACGTGGATCCATTAGAGTGAAAGTATGGTGCCAGTAGCTGCAGTAATTCCAACTCTAATAGTGTATATTTATGTTGTAGTTAAAAAACTGGTAGTTGGACCTTGGGTTGGGTCCATTTGTTTGCCTCTAGTGTGTACTAGTTGGCTCATCCCTTTTTCCGGTGATGCGCTCCTGGCCTTAATTGGACAGGTCATGCCTTCAACACTGTTACTTAGAAGAAATTAGAGTGCTTAAAGCAAACCTACGCTTTGAATACATTAGCAAGGGATAACACTATAGGATTCTCATCCTATTGTGTTAACCTTCGGGATTGAAGTAATGATTAACAGGGATAATTGAGGGAATTCTTAATTTATAGTCAGAGATGAAATTCTTGGATTTATGAAAGACAAAAAACTGTGAAAGCATTTGTTAAGGATGTTTTCATTAATCAATAATGAAAGTTGGGGGCTTGAAGACAATCAAATACCGTCTTGGTCTTAACCATAAACAATGTTGACCAGTGATCAACGGATGTTGCTTTTAGGACTTTGTTGGCACCTTATGTGAAATCAAAGTCTTTGGGTTCTGGTGGGAGTATGGTTGCAAGGCTGAAACTTAAAGGAATTGATGGAAGCGCAGCGCTAGGAGTAGAGCTTGCAGCTTAATTTGACTCAACATGGGGAAACTTACCAAGTTTAGACATAATAAGGATTAACAGACTGAGAGCTCTTTCTTGATTCTCTAGGTGGCGGTGCATAGTTGTTCTTAGTTGGTGGAACAATTTGTTTGGTTAATTATATTAACGAATGAGACCTCAACCTGCTAAATAGTTGTGTGGAGGCAACCTTCCATGACCAGCTTCTTAGAGGGGCTATGGCCGCTTAAGCCACAAAAGTTTCAGGCAATAACAAGTTTGTGATGCCCTTAGATGTTTTGTGTCGCACGTGCGCTACATTGATGTATTCAACGAGTCTATAGCCTTGGTCGAAAAACTTGAGTAATCTTTGAAATTTTATCATGATGGGGATAGATCATTGAAATTATTAGTCTTCAATGAGGAATTCCTAGTAAGCATAAGTCATTAGCTTATGTTGATTACGTCCTTGCCCTTTGTATGCATTGCTCGTTGCTCTTACCGATTGAATGGTCTAATAAAGTGTAGGAATTACAACGATGTGGGGGATTGGTCGCTTATGGTGTTGTGAGAAATCCATTAAACCTTATCATTTAGAGGAAGGAGAAGTTGTAACAAGGTTTCTGTAGGTGAACCTATAGAAGGGTCATTGTCAATGCCTCAAATCAGATTGGTTAATGGATTTGTGTTATCCACCAAGGGGTAGTTGTCTTGAGACTGTTCAATCTCACATCTTAACCTCCTCCCCTTGTGTTAGGTAGTGACCTTGCCTTTTACTCAACAACCACAAAGCCCTGATGCTTCGTGTGCCAAGGAATTGAAACCTATTTGTTAAGTGCAATTCTTGTGAGCTCGAAGACGGTGTTCCATGAGTTTCGTCACAACACATTGTATAAAATAACTCTCGACAATGGATATCTTAACTCTTGCATCAATGAAGAACATAGCGAAATGTGATACTTGGTGTGAATTGCATAATCTCGTGAATCATCGAGTCTTTAAATGCAAGTTATGCTCAAAGCCATTAGGTTGAGGACACGTATGCTTGTGTGTCACACATTGTTACTCTTATGCAAATTGTACAGGGTGTATGCTGACTTCTCGTGAGCACTAACTTGCGGTTAGTTGAAAATTGAGTTCATGAAAGTTTGCGTTGTGATAAAATGGGGGATGAGCAACTTGCTCAAGACAAATCACATGTGATATATCAGTTTTGGACTCTTTGATCCCTTTGTGTTTGTGCACGCTCTCAATGAGACTTTAGGTTAGGCGGGGCTACTTGGTAAGTTTAATCATATAAATAAGCAGAGGAAAAAAAATAACATGGATTCCTCTAGTAATAGCGAGAGAACCAAGAAGAACCCACCATGAAAATCAATCACTTTTGGTTTCTAAATTGTAGTTTAGAGAAGCGTCCTTAGTGATGGACTAGGCCCAAGTCCCCTAGAAGAGGGCACCAAAGCGGGTGATAGCCTTGTCGTGCCCAAACCCTATTGAACCATGATGTATTGTCGGGGAGTTGAGTTGTTTGGTAATGTAGCCCTAATGAGGCGATAAATTTCGTCTAAGGCTAAATACTAGTAAGAGACCGATAACAAACAAGTATAGTGAGGGAAAGATGAAAAGACTTTAAAAAGAGAGTTAAAAGTGCTTGAAATTGTCTAGAGGGAAATGGATGGGGGTCGACGATGTGTCTTAGTCGGATGTGGAACAATGTAAGTTAGTCCATTAATCGACTTGGGACATTGACTGACGTGGATTGCGATGGTGGCCCAAGTTTGAGTTGTTAATATGCTCGTAGAGATGTCATCATTGCAATTGTGGATGGCAGCATGTGCCTTTAGCATGCCTCGACACCTATGAGCTCCAAGCATTAGCTTGTGGGCTCCCCATTCGACTAGTCTAGAAACATGAACTAAGGAGTTATAGATGTGTGCGAGTCAACTGGCGGTTAAACTCGTAAGGCGTAAGGAAGTTAATTGGTGGGATCCCCTTGTGGGTTGCACTATCGACTGACCTTGATCTTTGGTGAAAGGTTCAAGTGAGAGCATACCTGTTAGGACCTCAAAGATGATGAACTATGCCTAAATGAGGTGCATCCAAAGGAAACTCTAGTGGAGGCCCACAGTGATACTGCTATGCAAATTGTTTGTTTGACATGGGTATAGGGGCAAAAGACTAATCAAATCATCTAGTAGTCGGTTCCCTTTGAAGTTTCCCTTAGGATAATTGGACCCTATGGGCATGTTCAATCGAGTAAAGTCAATGATTAGAGGCACCAAGGGCATTTACTCCCTTAACCTATTCTCAAACTTTAAATAGGTAGGATTGAGCAGTTGTAGTGTTGAGCCGTGTCAGGGAATCAATATTTCCAAGTGGGCTAGTTTTGGTAAGCAAAACTAGCGATGCAGGATGAATAGGAAGTTAGGTTATAGTGACCAACTGTGTGCTAACCTAGACCTTACAAAGGGTATTGGTCGATTAAGACAATAAGACGGTGGTCACAGATGTCAAAATCCACTAAGAAATGTGTAACAACTTACCTCTCAAATCAATTAGCCCTAAAAATGGATGGCGCTAAAACACGAGACCTATACCTCACTATCAGGGCAAGGACTAGGTCCCAATGAGAAGGAAGGCTGGGCGGTCACTATAAAACTTGAGGCATAAGCCTGGGTGGAGCAGTCATCATTGTAGATCTTGGTGGTAGCACTTATAATTGCATTAGGTCTCCAAGATGAACAACCTTTGGTCAATAGAGTAATGTAGGCCAGGGAAGTCAAAAAAATGAATTCGTAACCTTGGAGGATTGGCTCTAAGGGCTGGGTACATGGGTCCTAATCTTGAACCCATTGGTTGTCAATGGACTGCTCAAGCTACTCTCGTGGCGAGAGAGTGTCATTGCATGTTGGTTGTGGGATTGATTGGGAATGAACCCTTTTGGGGCTCTTCCTCGGGCGTTGAACAATCAACTTAAAAATGATATAGACAAGAGGAATCCAACTATTTATTTAATACAAAACATTGTGATGGTCCCTACGAATGTTGATGTAATGTGATTTCTGTCCAGTGCTCTAAATGTCAACGTGAAGAATTTCAACCAAGCGCTGGTAATGGCACGAGTAATTATTACTCTTTTTAGGTAGCCAAATGCCTCGTCATCTAATTATTGATGTGGATGAATGGATTAACGAGGTTCCCACTGCCCTTGTTTACTATCCAATAAAACCACAACCAAGGGAACGAGCTTGGCAAAATCAACAGGGAAAAAGGACATTGTTGAGCTTAACTTTAGTCCAACTTTGTGAAATGACTGGAGAGGTGTAGGATAAGTGGGAGCTAGAAACAATGAAAGTGAAATAACACTACTTTTAACATTATTTTACTTATTAGATGAATCAAAGGCACGACACTACCCCTCTTTTTGGAACCAAGGCTGGCTTTGGGTAGTTGATTTGGGCAGAATACATTGTTAGATGGGGAGTTTGGTTTGGGCAGCACATCTATTAAAAGATAACATAGGTGCCTAAGATTAGCTTAACGAGAGAAAAAATCTCGTGTGGAACAAAAGGGTACAAGCTTGTTTGATTTTGATTTCTAAAACAAATACGAACCGTCAAAGCTTGTGGTTATTGATCCTTTAGTCCTTCAAAATTTGAAGTTAGAGGTGTCAGAAAAGTTACCATAGGGATAACTAGCTTATGGCAGCCAAGCGTTCATATGATGTTGCTTTTTGATTGTTTTACGTCTGCTCTTCCTATCATTGTGAAGTAGAATTCACCAAGTGTTGGATTGTTCACCCACCAATAGGAAACGTGAGGTGGGTTTAGACCGTTGTGAGACAGGTTAGTTTTTCTTTACTAATGACAGTGTTGCAATAGTGATTCAACTTAGTACGATAGGAACCTTTGATTTTCACAATTAGTCATCGCAATTGGTTGAAAAACCATTGGCATGAAGCTATCATGCATTGTCTGATAGAAGTGATGCATGCGTCTATTGTCAGTTTGTCGACCAGTAGTAGGGGTTCTTGGCCCCCTAGAGGCACGTGCCATTGGTGATCCTTGTTGAGAGAATTAACCTTGCAAGACACCTTGAAGTGTAATTCCCATTGAGTGGTGAGTAGAATCCTTTGCAAACAACTAAAATACGCAATAAGGTATTGTAAGTGGCAAAGTGGCCTTGCTACCACGGTCCACTTTGATTCAACCCTTGTCGCTTTGATTTGTCCTTTCCTCCCACATACTTACACCATATTTCCTACTCCCTCATTTTTTTTTCAATCTTCTAAAGTTACTAAGTTAAGGAAAAAAAAAAGGCTACTATTCTTCGAAGTACACAAATTTCGTGTTAATTGAATTTAGTGCAAATGACCAAATGAAAATTGAACCATGAGAACCATGGTTGATGACGATGCTAATTATGGTGCCAATAATCAGATCAAAAACTGAAACATAGTGCACTTGATTGAATCAAAAATTTATGGGGGGTTAAAAATTTTAGTACACTAGATCAAATCAAAAAGTGTCAAAAACCACACCAAATACCAACATGTTCAAATGATGTATGAGCCATCATTTCTTAATTTAAACAAGTTCCCTTAGGCCCTCAATGACAATGGGGTGAAACTGAAATTTCTTCCCTTTATTTGACCCTCTAATTTTACAAATTCTTCTCATTTTCAATAGTTTGGTAAAAAAATCATTAAAAAATTATTGTTAGCCAATTGCAATGATAATTAAAGGACATATTTATTATATTATATTAGGATCGTACACCAAAAATGATATTAACATTCAACTTCTAGGTATCATTTTCCTTTTTTTTTTTGAGATTTTATGCAATTTAACCTACTAAAAAATTTTACAAATTAATTTTCTCCAATTGCAGTGATATTGTGAGGATATATTAGTTATATTATTTTGGGATTCTACATAAAAAATGACATCAAAATTCAACTTCTAAATACCCTTTCCATTTTTTGAAATTTTACACAATTTAGGCAACACAAAAATCTTCAAAAATTATTTTGTTATCCAATTGCAATGCTATTTGGAGGATACATTAATTATGTTACTGGGTGATTGTTTACAAAACATTGCATGAAATTTCAATTTTTAGATGCCTCTTTTCATTTTTTGAGATTTTAGGCAATTTAACCGACCAAAAAAATATTAAAAATTTATTTTCTTCAATTGCAATGATATTTGGAGGACACATTAGTTATATTATTTTGATAGTATTTACAAAAAAATTACATCAAAATTCAACTTATAGGCATCCTATTTCATTTTTTTGGAATTTTACGCTATTTAATCCACTAAAAAATGTTAAAAATTATTTTATTTAAATGAAATGATATTTGGAGGATACATTAGTTATTTTATTTTGGGAGTGTCTCCAAATAATGACATCAAAATTGAACTTATAGGTACCATTTTTCATTTTTTGAGATTTTATGCAATTGAATTCGCCAAAAAAATCTTTAAAATTTATTTTATTATCCAATTATGAAGATATTTAGAGGATATAACAGTTATATGATTGTGTGATTATCTGAAGAAAAAAAATTGCATCAAAATTGGATTTCTATATTGCATTTTCCATTTTTTTTCAAATTTTATGCAATTTAGGCCAATAAAAAAAATAAAAAAACATTTATGTGGTAAAAATTATTAAACTTGGACAACTACGAGATATAATTTTTCTAAGATTCTTGAAAAAAGTTGCCTCAAAATTCAATGTCTAGCTCCAAATTGCACTTGACCATATCAAAAAGTTGTAGGGGTTATATTTATATTGGTATTCTAAAAAAAATATGACATCAACGTTCAACTTCTAGATACCATTTTTTTTTATTTTTAGAAATTTTACGCAATTTAATCCACTATAAAATGTTTCAAATTTATTTTCTCCAATTGCAATTATATTTTGAGCATATATTAGTTATATTATTTTGGGATTGTATGCAAAAAGCGATATCAAATTCAACTTCTAGATATCATTTTCTATTTTTTGAAAGTTTATGTAATTTATGCCACAAAAAAAACTTTAAATTTTTTTTTATCCAATTGCAATGATATTTGGAGGATACATTAGTTATATTATTGTTTGTTTGTTTACAAAACATTGCATCAAATTTCTATTTTTAGATACCTTTTTCTATTATTTTGGATTTGATGCAATTTAACTCACTAAAAAATGCTAAAAGTTTACTTTCTCCAATTGCAATGACATTTGAAAGATACATTAGTTATATTATTTTGGGAGTGTTTATAGAAAATGACATCAAAATTTAACTTTCAGGTACCATTCTCCATTTTTTTGGATTTTATGCAATTTAACCCACCAAAAAAAGCTTTAAAAATTATTTTGTGTTATTATTTGCAAAGAATTGCATCAAAATTTGATTTCTAGATACCCTTTTCTATTTTTTTTTCCAAATTTTATGCAATTTAAGCCACTACAAATATTGTAAAAATGATTTCCTTGGTAAAAAATTATGAAATTTGGGGAACTGAGAGATTCCATTTTTCTAAGGATTCTTACAAAAAATTGCATGAAATTTTGATTTGTAACTACTAATATGGGCTTATGTATACTAAAAAAAAATGTATCTACTTGTATAAAATTAGTATTGACATATTAGCCTATTATAAGGGGGTAATTTCTCATCAAACCACACCTGCTCTGATTTAGTCTGAGGTTGGCACATGCCTTTCCCCTTCATATTGCTACCATGGTTGTGTGGGCATAAAAACTTGTGGCTAAGTTTGATTGATTTGTTGATCATCCATTGCCAAAACCTTGCCGATTTTCACCAAGTTTTGGTGTGTGGCTCTAAACGTTATGGGCATGTTGTGTTAGTTATCCTAGCACCAAGGATGCACTGCCAATGTCAGATAGGATCCAATTTTGGTACCATTTGGTATCATAAAGATTCTAGATGGTTAGGCTATTGTTGAGGTATTGGGTGAGTCATAACACAAAAAACTAATGCATTATTGTCTTCATAGAATATAAGCATGCGACGGATGTTGGTCGAACTCAGCCAAGTAGGTGGGCTTTGTGGTTTTAGTGCCTTAAGGTATCATAAGGATTGTAAATGGCTGGGCTGTTGTTGAGAATTCGGTCGACACATAACATAAACAAGGCATCATTGCCTTGTTAGTAAATAACCATGCAGGAATCTTGGTAAAACCCAACCAAGTAGGTGGGTTTTGTGGTGTGACTTACCTAGCACCTAAGATGTACTAACAATGTTAGAAGGGTCTAGTTTTGATGCCTTATAGTATCATAAGAATTCTTGATGGCTGGGTTGTTATTGAGGTGTTGGTAAAATTACAAGACTTCAAACAACACATCATTGCCTTCATAACATATAAGCATGTGGTATCTTGATCGACCTTGGTCAAGTAAGGTGGTTGTTGGAGCATACTTTGTAACGACTAAATTTCTCATACTTATTTTATTGAAATTTAAAACTTATTCAGAACAACAAGGACATATTTAACTATTACATACCAAATTTAAACTTTGATCTTACATCATAAACCCAAAAGCATAACATAGAGTATTAAACATTACATCAAACTACTAAGAAAAACTACATAAATCCTAAGGACTGTCAGCGGGATCTTCTGAGGGATCTTCCTCCATGGAATCTTCTCCACTGGGTGTCGGCCTGGTATTCCTAAATCTGGCATGACCGGTAGGAGAATTACGAGGACGTCTCCTTCTAGGTCGAGATGGAAAACCCGGAGGAGGTGACACCGA
>JAMLFT010007401.1:0-14831 GCA_026544285.1 Pachyrhizus erosus
AGTATCATATAATTTCATTAATTATATAAAAGATACAAGTATATAGAATTAAAATATTCCAACATGTCATAATAGTAATAATTTAAATATTGGATAATAAGTAATTTTACATTTTAAAAAATTAAAAAAATATTGTTAATAAGTAATTTTTGTTAACTTTGAAACAACTTAGGATCATTTGTTTCATGAAATTTTATTACATTTTTAAGAATGTAAACATGAGAATATATATTTTTTATATTTATTAGAAGGTAATAAAAAAATTCATTTTTTTTTTATTTTAAAAAATTATATTATCATTTTCATACAGATTTTATTTCGATGAACGGACGGTTGGAAGGTTAAATATATGTATGATAAAAATTATATTTATTATATAAAAATTCAATTATACCCTCATTACTAATAATATCTTTAATATAATAAAGACAATATAGTAATTATAATATATATTTTTAAAAAAATAATGTGAACCAAACTCATGTATTTAAATATTCTTAAAAATATAAAAAATATTTCTAACCAATTTTAAAAGTTAATAAAATATATTTTTAAATAATATATAAAACAATATCATTCTCATATAATATTTTTAAAAATAATAACATTTTCAGAAATACAATCAGATTCCGTGAAAGAAGTGTCTCCTTGATTTAGTATTCGGTACAGATATAAATTTAGTCAGCCCTCATGCATTGCACAACAAATAAATACATATGCAGCTGTTCCAAATTTAAAATGTTCAATCTGTGAACAAAATTGTTCTAGAAAAAAAAAAAAGGAATATGAATTGTTTGCTGTCACATTTCACACATTCAACCCTACAGTCATGATTCAATGACTGAAAATTTATTATTATTATATTTGTTAATTTTATAAAGGTTGAAAAATAAAATTATTGGTTCGTATTCAAGTTTCTTTCTTTCTTTGACTGTAGAGAATTCTCATTCGAGACGATGCAGTAATAATTTAAACATCCTTGAATTTAGTTGTCAAAATTGATTCAAATGAATGGACATGCTCATCAAAGCAAAACCTCTTTGTGAGAGAAAAGAAGATTGGTTGGGAGAAAGATTAAAATTTTTAATTGTTACTTTATAATTTATTCTTCACACAATACACTTATTTAAGAATATGATAAATTGTATTTTATTAGAGAAAAATCATCTCAATAACAAAATATCATTTTTTTTCTTTAAAAAAATTATGCAGTGATAATATAAAATATCTTTATATAATTATTTAATAAAATTATTATATACGATAAATTTATTAATTTTTAATTATTATTAATAATAATTTTTAATTAGTTGATAATATAAAATTATTTATATTACTAATATATGGATATTAATCTCTTATTTTTTTATTTTTATTAATTAAAAAAGTGAAGATTTTTTTTTTAATTTACATTTTTAATTTTGTTTAAAAAAGCATCAATGTCTTCCCAGAGTTAGTAGAGATATTTCTGAATCAAATCGACGTTATCAAAATAGGGTAGATAGAAATAATTAAATAGATTAAAATAAGTGAAAATAAAATAAAAATTAAAATATTTGATTTAAGTGAAATAAAAAAAAGATGAAAAGAAAGATAAAGATGTTAATAAAAATATGTAAAAAATAATATACATAAATCTTACATATTTTAAAAATATTTCCATTTTAATAATTTCTACAAAAGAATTAACTTATTTCTATTTATCTTCCATCTTACTATTTTTTTCTCAATCAAACAAAATTTTAGAAAGAAAAAAGTTTAAATCTCAACGTCTATTTGATTTTTAAAAATAATTTTATATTATTATTTAATTAAAAATGATTGTATATCAAAAGTTTAATAGTTATATTAATAAAAAAATAATTAATTGATAATGTACATATTTGTATATTAACTATGAATAGTCCTTAAGCTCTAAATAAGATATAAGAAAGAAAAAAAGTTGAACCATAAAATTAAAACTGTATGCTTAACAGTGTGAAACCTAATTGCAGAAACCAAAGTCCAGACAAAGGCACGAGCATAAGATGGTGTCGTGAAGCGTGTTAGATTTGGTGATTTATTGCGCCAATCTTGGAGATATCCTTCACAAACACTCGTCACTCATGTCACGCATTCAGACGTGCCTCTGTGGACCCACGCGTCACCTTATCCCCACCACACTCTTCTCTTACCATATTTATCAGAAACCCTTTCTCCGCATTACCTCCTCTACATACCCTTTTAATAGTTATTTTATTTTATCCATTTTTGTTCTCATACTAACATATATATTTTCAATAAATAACAGTAATGTTATATCCTTTTATTATATTTTTTTAAAATTTTTCATTATTTTTAAATTGGTGTTAAATATACTGTTTATTTTCTTCTCTTTTTTTTTTTTCATTCTATTAAAGCAAATCCTACACGCAAATGTAGTTAGTTGAGCAACTGAATTTTGGATATTATTATCCACAGCTCCTACCAACTGTGAGCTAGCTAGGTCTAATTCGAAGTATATGGCAATACAAATTGAGAGAATGGTTGGGACGGGACACAAGAAGAGATGATATTATAAGTAATGGTGGACCTGATGAAAAGGACACTGGTATGTGAGCAGATGCTGCTGCAAACCATGGGTCCAGTTCAAGAGTTAACTTGACCAAGCTATGCCGCGTGGAGGATCAGATACTAGATAAACGTTGCAAAACAAGAGAAGAAAAGAAAAAACCATATTACCAAGTAAAAATGTTAATGGACACATGTGCTACAACCTTTATATCAAAAGGGAAAAATTAAATAAAGAGATGGAAAAATTCTTCTAGACCTATTTGTTCTTATTTCCTATTTTTATCCAGTGAGCTTGAAAATATTCTCTTGTATCATAAACATTCAGTTAAACCTGGGTATAGCCTTAGCTTCAACTATTGCCTTTCTATTTCACCTTATTTTAACTCATAGGTTAACGGTTTTGAGTGGCTCTGAAATCTGGATGTATATGGAATCCAATGTACCTGTTCAACCATGCAATGCAAATACTCCGTGTATTTTAGATCCGTTGAGCACGTAGGGTTACTGTCAGTGCAGTTCAGCCAATTAATTGTACCAGCTTCAGTGTTTAATTACACTGCGTGAACTATTGTTAATGGATACATGCATGGCTAGCGATAATTTTTTTCTTCAATTTTATAGTAGTATTTTGATTAAAAAGAAATATTAAATAATTGTTCTTGTAATTAATAACATGACAATAACATAAAGTTGACGTAAGTATTATCGTTAGTTTTAAAGGATATCGTTCTTCCCGTTTTTCGTGTAGTCATTTTCCATAGCAATAGTTGGTAACACTGTTCTCTTTCATAATGCCTCATTAAAAAGTGCAGTGGTTGGTTAGCCTGTTTTTCACATTATACCAATCCTGTGTCGGTAGTTATAAGAATCCTGAGTGGACTTTTCTGTCCACTATTTTTTCCTTCACACATTACATGATAATTGAAAATACTTTAATGAAACTCATTTAAACTTACAAATTTAATTTCTATTTTTTAACTTATTTAATAACGTTCACATTCAAACCTACAAATATATTTTCATTTAATAAGAATTTAATAAAAGAACATTTGGTAAGCTTACCCTAACCTGCAATAAAACTATCTAGGATAGGGATTATTTCAACTCTTGCCGCAAAAATCATACTACCGCCGTTGGAACAAGCACAGTTATACTAATAGTCAAATCACTGCAAAACATCAATGACTTAATAAATACATTTAGTGATAAACATTAATTTTTTGTCACTAATTCTGGAATCAAACAAATTATAGTGATATTTTTTTTTTTTGAAAATTACATATAAATTATATTTGAATTTTTCTTATAATGCAATTACTTTTTTTTTTTTTGCTGAAATAATTGCATTTATAATGTAAGAAGACAAACTCACTTTTTTCACTTTTCAGGGTCTAGCCACTGCGAAAGAGCCGTACTTTTGCTTTTTCTATTATTATACTACTAAGCATATAAACAAGAGAACCCCCCATATTCTCTATACACAGTGCGTGTAAGAGACTGAACAAGAGATGAAGCATTTTGGCTTAGTGTTTCTTTTGGCCATTTTGATCCCTCAAGAATGCTTCCAGGCCAAGGTGGAAGCAAGGGATGATTTCGTCAGAACCAGAGGTATCCACTTCGTGAAGAACGGATACCCTTACTATGCAAATGGCTTCAATGCCTACTGGTTAATGTACACAGCTTCTGACCCAACTCAGAGATTCAAGGTTTCAAATGCCTTTAGAGAAGCAGCAAGTCATGGCCTTACTGTTGCTAGAACTTGGGCCTTCAGTGATGGTGGTTATAGACCACTACAATATTCCCCTGGCTTCTATAATGAGCAAATGTTCATGGTAAGAGCTAGTTTGAAATTTTTTTCTCCTTTAACATGTCATTTTCTTGTTGGGTGTATTACGTTTATATCTTTAATTTTAAATGTTCTCTGTGTTTGTTGGAATGAAGGGGTTGGATTTCGTTGTATCTGAGGCCAGAAAGTACGGGATTAAGCTCATACTGAGCTTGGTGAACAACTATGAAAATTTTGGAGGCAAGAAGCAGTATGTGAACTGGGCTAGAAGTCACGGGCAATACCTTACTTCAGATGATGATTTCTTTAGGAGTCCTGTTGTTAAGGGTTACTACATGAACCATGTCAGGGTTAGTAGAATTTCCCTTGTCTTGCTTGGTAAAACTCATGTATATGCAGATTAAAACCTTGAATAGTGAAATTTGCTTCCTTTAATCTGACAAATTCTTGTACTTTTTTGTCTCTTGTAATTTCTGTTCCTTCGATCATGCCCATCTATTCAAAGTACACAGGGAAGTAATGTTTTATTTATAATCACTTTTGCCTTTGTTCTGCTCATAATTGAATAATAAAATAGAAGTGCTATACAATATGAGAACAGGAAGAGTACATTTATGGTTCTTGAGAAACAATTTTAAGTTCTGATTTATGTGCATCTTCCGCAGACTGTTCTGAACAGATACAACAGGTTTACTGGTATTCATTACAAAGATGACCCGACAATCATGGCGTGGGAGCTCATGAACGAGCCAAGGTGCGCATCGGATCCTTCAGGGAGGACTATTCAGGTCAAATATCTTCTTCACTTGTTTGTTACCCTTTTACCTTTTTTCTTTTTGGTATCTCTTTTTTTTTTTTTTTAACTTGACTTAGGCCTCTAGCTCTTTCTCCACTTAATCCTTAATCCTCATAGATAGATAGTGGTCCATTTAAATTTAGCACTAAAAATACTTTTATTGATAAAAAGAATAGTCCATTTAAAAGAAATGAAATATTTAGGGCAAAGTAACATACAGTGGCGTCCTTGTCAATTAAAGACGCAAATCACGGGCCTGGTTTCATTCTTAATTAGGAGTTGACTCATTAACCTTTTTTGTTTCGTTATAGGCGTGGATCACGGAAATGGCTTCGTTTGTAAAGTCCATAGACAGGAACCACTTATTGGAGGCTGGACTAGAAGGGTTTTATGGACAATCAACACCACAAAGAAAACGAATGAATCCCGGTTTCGACGTAGGGACAGACTTCATTGCAAATAATCGAATCTCAGCCATTGATTTTGCAACAGTCCACTGTTACCCCGACCAATGGTAACTAACTTAAACAATTCAGTCAACAACATTCTCAAATTCATGTGTTAAACGTATAATTTCAAATTGATTGAACAATAAACAGGGTATCGAGCTCAAATATGCAGTATGAGCTTTCATTCTTGAACAATTGGCTGAATGCTCACTTCATAGACGCACAATACGCCATAAGGAAACCGATACTGGTAGCAGAATTTGGGAAATCATTTAAGGGTTCGAGTTCGTACGAGAGGGATCAGGTGTTCAATTCAGTGTATTACAAAATATACGCTTCGGCTAAGAGAGGAGGAGCAGCAGGGGGAGCATTGTTCTGGCAGCTTCTGACGGAGGGCATGGAGTCTTTCCAAGACGGTTACGGAATAATACTTGGGCAGAGTTCCTCTACGGCCAATCTCATTGCTCGCCAATCTCGCAAGCTTTATCTGATTCGGAAGATATTTGGTAGGTTAGTCAACGTGCGGCGATGGCAAAGGAGAAGAGGCAAGAGAGCATTTTTCGGCTCTGCAGGCGGAAACGGAGGCAACTGAAGTTAGAATTACCTTACTTAATTACTTACTTACTCACACGTGTACACAGTTAAAGCTTGTTTGTGTTGGAAATACATCTTTAATATACGACTTTCTCTGCTGAGTGTTTGGAAGGTGATGGAGGATGGCCCACCGGAACCAACGGAAGACCTTGGAGATGAACCACAGTGTTTTCTTATATCTACGGTCACGTATGTTTTCCTTGTTTCAGTCTCTCTTTTTTGGTTTATACAGAGCAAAAGCAGCTCCTAAGTTTTTCAATGGCGTCTACTTGTAGGTTACTCAACCTCACTTTTGTTTTTTAACTATTGAAAGAATGTCGTTCGTGTCAGAACTTAATATTCGTACAAAAACAAAAGCAAATGCAAGTTTGAATCAAAATATGTTATAAACTCAAGTTTATTCTAACATGATTTCTCTCTCTCTGGCAAAAGAAAAAATAAAAGCCAAGCCTAAATGTACAAAAGTACTTCCAAAAAAATCTAACATATCACTAAATTGAAGGAAATCAAACGGTAAACCAAAAATAGCCTAAGATAAGTGATGTTATTGTTAAGGGAATAAGTAAAATTTTAGCAAAGCTACCAAGTGACTACCACGACCCACAGGTTTATAATGTTTACACCAGTTATAACTGCAACAGTATTGCTATCTTTGACACCCAAACATGCTATTTTGTGAATTTCGATTGGTCTCTAGCTGTCAGTGAAGAATTGAAGATGACCATTGTGGAGTTGGATTGGTCTCATGCTGTGAGTGGGTGAAAGATAACCATTTTGGATTTGTTATAAGATAAAATTCGCACTGTTTCCAGGGGAGTTGAAATCTCCTTCGAAGTTGTACGTTACATATAAACTATATGAAGGTTATTTGCCAGAAAGAATTTGACCGAACAATACTGAAGCAAAAAACATAATAAAGCTTATTATTATTATTATTCCGTGGAAATATAACAGAAATAAAAGACTACTCAAAGAGGGGGGAAGGGAGGCCCAAATACACACACACTTATTGGAGGTGTCTAACAGCAAGATTTGCCATAGAGTGGGCTACATAATTTGCATGTCTACTAATATGGAGCATGGCAACAGACCAATCCCGCTGCAACAAGTCTAAGATTTTCTGTATTAGAGCCGCATAAGGATGCAAGGGAGGGCAGATACCAGCATTAACAATCTCCACGAGGGGTTGATTGTCCATTTCACATATCACGATACGACTAGAGGGGTGCAAACAGCTGCCATCAATAACGGCTAAAGATCATATCATCCTTAAGGAAATGAATGTTCCTCAAAACATGGTTAATATCCCAGGCCCATCTATCACCATCAAATATATGATTGTTCCGCCACTTCCAAACCCGCCAAATGGAAGCGGCAAAAAGACAACTGATGCTCCAGCCAAATGTACACGTTGGAATTCAAAAAACCTGGTTGCGCTATCAAGTTTAGACGCAGCCTCTAGCATGGGGACAATCTCTCAAGCAATGAGAGAATTCTCGCTTGGACAAGAACAAGAGGTGTTTGTAAGGAGAGTTATCAAGGACCAGCCAAATCATAATACGTATCTTCCCTGGAATTTTAAGTTTACAGAGCCACTTAAAAGGGCGATTACCATCCATGGAGGGAGACTCATCATGGGATTTAAACCAATAATAGGCTGATCTAGGTGTATACTCCCCCATTAGCACTTGGACGGTGAGAGACGGGGCCAGTACCCAATCAATATTCTCAAACTTTTCCTGAAAATTTTCAGGAATAACGGTGTAGATTGTAATATAAAAATATCCAAACATAAACAGCTAAACAAATTTGATTCCTTTTCGTCAATTCTCATCTCTGTTGCATTTACATCTTTTCGGAATGCTCCTAATGCAACAATTACATATACGAAACTTTACGGCACCCCGTTGAAGTCATTGCTAGTTAATCGTATTCTAACTACAATTTTTCAAACCCTTATTCTTAATATTTGATAGTGTTGTATACGGGAGAAAAACGCAGGTTCAGTTAATGAAAGGAAGAGCAACACATCCTTAATAAAAAATTTTACTATCACATATTTTCAGGAGATGTATAACGTGTGTGGTGTATTTGAATATAACATATGACCATTGTTAGAATAATAGGTTGAATCTCTAGCTTTAAAATAGATATAAAAAAAAATAAACGATTTTTTTTTTTTTAAATTAAGAAACATTTCAAACTGAAATTATCTCTTACCAAAAGAACACATGTGCTCCGATTTTAAAGGAAAAACAACCAACGTAGATATTAGTAAAGTTCCACGAACCCTCGTGGATGAAATCACTCATGCAGAGGTTGGAATCCGAGACTAGTACAAAGGGAACTTCTTTGCACACAAAACCATCCTCTGTCCAACCGAGGTGTCACCGTTACCAAGTCTAAATTTGAAAGCTGATTTGAGCTCTTTGATTTTTAGAAGACCACTACGCCAAAAATATAAGAAGCCCCAAGGGATGGGTTTAGCACTCAGCATATGATCTTCAGCAAGATACTACTTGGACAATACTTGCACCCACAAAGCATTTTGTTATTAATAAATTCCAAACCAGTTTGCCAATGAGGGAAATATTGGCAAGATGAAAATCTCTAACTCCCAGGTCACCTTAACTTTTGTCGGCAGCAACCATATTCCAATTCACAAGATTCCAACCCCTTATCTCCGCAGAAGACGACCATGAGAAATTCCTCACAACCCTATCCATCTCTGTACATAAGGACTTTGGAACCCAAAAAATTTGCATTGGATATATGGGAAGGTAAGATAGAACTAACTTCACCAAACAGAGCCTGCCAGCATGATTGAGTAATCTCCCCTTCCAAGATGCCAACCTCTTATTGATATTCTCAAAAATAAATCCAAAAGAATTCGCAGTAACTCTCCATAATAGAGCCTATTTTATCTAAAGGAGTTGTTATTGTATTTCATTTTTACTTAATTATATTAACAATTTACTTTTAAAAATCAAACTGCATAAAAACCTGCTTAATTTTAATAAACTGTATATGTTTTTTATTTATAAAATTATATTCCATATCAAATAACATCCATATCGCTTAGGCACCACAGTGGTGAAGCCTCCCTAAACCTTAGTAGGATCCAGTTCCAAAACAAAATCCAGAGTTTTTTTTTTTTTTTACGATAAAATCCATACAAGGTCGTGCTAAATTCAATTTAAATAATATCAACACGATTTTAAATATAAAAATGCGGCCATATACCACTAACAAATTTTACGAAAGTCTAAACAAAATCCATTGAAGTTTGATTCATTCTAGGGGTGATTTGAACATAAAAGAGCATTTGTGAAATACTTTGTAAAAGAGCATTTAATTATTTATAATCCCTTCAGACTCCAAAGCATCTAATTTGATGTCGATTCAAATGTTCATTAATTCAGGCAGCATTGTCCTAAACAAGTTTCATTTGATAACTAGGCAACATAAGACTTTAATCTTGAAAGAAACAAAATGAGATTTGTCATTATTGGATTGTTGTACACGTCTTGAAGTTCTAGTCGTCTTGAAGCCAATAACGAATTACAAATACAACAAAACCAATGCAAAGTCCTGCAGACCCCAAAACAACAACGATTCTAACCCACAAAGAAGAAACGACTGCATCCAGCATAAAAGCGTTCCATAGCCAGTACCATAAAATTGATAAAATGGACCCAATAGCAGCTCCAACAACCACTTGGCTCACTGTATGAAGCTGTTGCGACACCCTCAGGTACGACTGGAAACATAGAACAAATAAGCAACTGTTGCTTACAAATATTTGTTATCTCAGAAATTTTCCATGTCATGCACTAGGGAATTCAATAAAAAGCTTCAGTTGCCTGGAGTTATTGAGTTTTCCATGATAACATAAAAGGAAAATACTTGTTATTTCTTTTCTATGGTTTCCCTGTGCTAGGATAATAGACAGTGTGGGACAAAATGCTAATTCATAATTTAACACTCAATACACGTTTACTGATCTCAACAAACCAACTATGAAGGTATTCATGTCCGACCCAATTGCGCTTACTGTTGGCATAAATGTAACACACTCAACACACATTTAAATACCTATTCTGAACATTTTCCAAGTTTTTTGCTTTTAACCAACAATGATTCCTATGAACAGACCTTTCTGTTTTTGCTATGCAGGAGAGTACTTTGAAAACAATGAACGTCAAATAAGTTGTCAAATGACACAAGCCAGGCCTCAATGTCGTATGTCTAGAAAAGTATTCGGTACTTACGGAATGATGCACAAGCCCCTAATGCAAGAGCTAATGTAGATATGGCAATGGAGATAACCATTTTTAATTTTAATGCTATACCAAATTACCAATAAACAATAAACAAGGAGTAAAAGCTATACCAAATTACCAACGCCTAAAAGGCTAAAACAGAAATATTATACACTTACAAAAAAAGAACCAAATGTCAGGACCAATCCACTGATAGCAATGGTGAATCCATTTAGCCCAAGCCATTCTACGCCTGTAACATTATAAGAGAAACAAACAAATGAAACCATATAATTCTATTTAGGTTAAATAAAAAACAAATAATTCTAAAAAATCAGCACCTCCATGAAGTAGAAAGAAGACAATTCTAATTAAAAAAGAAAAAAAAAATTGCTTGCGTTTGAATCTTCCAGATGACTGCCATGGCAATCACTTTTTTGCAGTGGTATCACTAAAAAGGAAACTAAGATAATGGAGTTTTTCATTTCATGAAACAATACTAAACAAAAAAGAAAATAAGTTTAGCCCAGGAATTTCAAACCAGGCACTTCCAATATTAACAATATAGAAGATTGAAGATATGTGTCAGAGATACATTTAGTGAAATTTACAAACACCAATACAATATCAGTTCCTTTTGAGCTTCTAGAACGAGAAGCATATACAAAAACCAGAAAGCACTTAATGCAGTGTTATGTACTATCACTTTATCAGTGCTACCTTAATTTTCTATTCATAGTTAACAATGGATACCAAAAAGAATACATAAGGATATTCATGCAATGATCACAGAACTAAGATTTGTGAACCACTTCTCTTAGTAATTTTTTTAAAAAAAGAAACAACTGGTAAGAGATATTACCTGACAAAATAACAAAGAAGACGGTAAAGAATATGGATTGTGCATGTGAAGACGGCATCCCAGGGTCAGATTTCAGGGTTGAAGGTCGTTCCTGATTCAGTATGCGTTTGAGCAAAACAGAAAGCAAAGCATTCAAAATAGACCCTGCTGCAAACCATAAGGCTTCTGCATCATGTCTCCAAAGAAAGAAACCACCAAGGAGGGAAGTTACGATCCACTTGCTCTGTAAACAATAGCACCAAATGCATTAGCTTATAAAAATATAGTTAAACTTTAATTATGACTTAATTTTACAATGAGAACTCCTTAATGAAATTTAAGTTTCAATACAAGCAAACCGATCATCTTAAACTCAGTTTACAAGTCTAAAAGGTTTTATCTTATGAAAAACTTGTGAAAGAATTTGTTTGTATAAATAACTGCCAAACAATAGCAATTAAAAACATTGATCATGGAGGCAAACATCCCATAGTCAGATATGACGATTAGGAGTTCTAAAATTGCTCCAAGAAGGAAAATGAAGTCTTATAATACCTTATGCATTATCTGAAGAACATATATAGAAAACTGAGAATATAATGGGAGAATCTGTGAACGATTCTATTATGCAGTCTGTGACCACTGACCAGATCAGAGTATACTGTACCTATGGATGTGCAGCAGCTTCATGCAAGCCTTAAGAAAGGCTATTTCCAAAAGGAATGCACTGGGCGGTTATGCTATAGGCCTCTAGAAATAACAACATTCTTACATTGCCATGTTCGCAGTTGTTCATATTAGTTGTTCTATAAATTGGACAATAATCTATGAGTATGCAGTAGGTTCTCAATGATGGGTAAGTCTAGCTACTGGGTTTTTGGCTTTCTTTGTTTCCTTTTCCCTTTCCTTTTGCAATATGAAAATTAAATGTATACACGTAATGAATGCATCTCTGGTTTTTGAATGGGGAACAACTTTTTACATTCTATTTCTTCAGTAAAATGAGTAAAATCCTGCATCGAAGTCTAGTTCGGAATCTAGCAGCATAGGAAAAAAGATAAGCGGTAAAAACAAATGTAATTCAGTAGAAACTAATGCTGAATGCTTATTAAGGCAGTGTAAGCCAAAACTAATCCATAAGTACTTTAGGGCATAGTAAACAACTTACTCAAGTGCTTATTCAATATTCAGAAAAATCCAACTAAATTCCACAAAAACTCTTCTAAACCCATAAGTTCTCACAATGAATAACCTCTCATAGGAGTAATTCATTCGGGAAGAATATCAGAACTTAGAACATGGATTTGGATTCTTTCCTCACCAATAACATGTTATAGTCTTTTTGAAAAAGAGAAAGACAATTTTTTATTTCAACATAACTAAGTAATTAACCAGTGGATCCTCTTCCTAATCTCAGGTTCACGGTTAATCCCTTGTATGATAAAAATTGTATCTTTTTCTCCTGCGAGCATATTACAGTCCTACTAATTCATTGCTTATAACAAAATCCATGCTTTTCCAGTAACAATGTTGAAAGTTGGTCATTGAAAAACAAAAAGTATAAGAAATTTTCCTAAAGGTGCAAACATTTGCTCCCCTCGTGTTAGAAAGAAAAAGGAAATCATATAAGTGGAAATTCAGAATTGTAATGGCCGAAACATGAATGGAAGAGGTACCAACCAGTCGATTGAGCTTGTATTCCACCTCATGTGACAAAAACTTGGACAGAGACGGCGATGACCCGTCGATGAAAGCTTCCTGTTCAAACACTTGGATGTTTTCATCGCCTTTTCCATCTCTGAAGGCAGAAGTTCTCACGGATTTATCCATGGTTTTCGATACCCAGAACGAGTTTTTTCCCAAAACAGGTTTCCTTGGAACAAATCCGCTACAAAGTAATGATCTTGAAGGAGAAAAACGATCGGCAAATGAAGTGTTTTTCAAGTATGTTTGTTTAAGCAAATTTGACCTCTGAAAAATTGAAGAGGGGCAGAAGCAAATTGTGGTTGCCGCAGCCGCCATGTGAGACAGTGGTGGTCTAATAGTCCATGAGAAAAACGAGCCTTTCTCACTGCTATTTATTTATTATCCATAAAGGAAGTTAGGAAGGTACTCCGCGGAAAGTCCAACAAAGCATTTCCTGCGTGTTTGGTTTGCCGATCAAACCAGGTTAAACCGAATTTTTCCACTTTCCAAAATAAAAACGTAAAAGCATTTATATTCATAAATTGGAAAAAAAAAATACGTTTAATCCAATCCAAACACACCATTCATTTGTGTCCACAATTCCAAAACAGCAGGAACGACTAATTTTCCTTAAATAAAATAGACGATACATTCCACTAATACAAATTAAAAAAATAGACGATACATTTATAAACATATTATAAATAATTTTAAAATAAATAATATATACAATTATATTACCATTTAATCATAAATTATTATTTATAATAATTTATTTATGATATAAAAAATTTACCGTGCATATTTATTAAATTCATAATTTTATGTTAAGAGTTTGTAATTTTACAAATCTACATTTTATTATTTTTCAATTTGTAATATACTTAACGTAAATTTATTTAATTTAGAATTTCATTTTAAGTCTGTAATTTTTATTACTCAGTGTGTAATTTTTGTAAATACGTAACTTTTAATTTTTATTAATTTAATATAAAAACTATAATTCATAAGAATATGACACATTTTGTAAAAAAAAATACTAAAGTGAAACTTAAAGTACATTATCATTTTAAAAAATATATACAATAAGATAAGAGCTAGAATGTTGTAAAAAAAACAAAAACAAAAGTTAGGGGAACCATTCATTAAGGTGGTGCATGGTAGGTAGACAATAAATTATAATTATTAAATTAATTCTAATACTATAGGTAAATAAACATTAAATTTTATTTTATTTTTAACAAATCTTTTGACTATCATTTGTCGTCATTAGCACGGTGCAATCACAATAAAATCACATATTTATTTTAAGTATTAATATGTTAAAATATAGTCAAGTTTTCATAGATAAATTTTAACCTAATTTAAAAATATAGAATTTTAAATTTTTCATCATACATAATGCATATTATTTTGACTATAACATGACAATATAATTAAAATTCAAAATAATAATTATAAACACTTGTTGATAATCTTGACCATACACTTATCCTAAACCCATGCCACCAAAACAATTTTTTTTTATTGCCTATCACTCCCTTCGTTCCAATCGATGATTTTTTCATGTTAAAATGTTGGTTTTAGTTTGTACATGTTTTTAATTCTTATATTTATAAAAAAGAATTATGTAATTTTATTCACTTATTAAGAGAAAAAAAAATACATCTTATCAAAATATAGAATTTAAAAATATGTAAAATTTTAAAGAGGCTAAAATCAATATTTTAAATATTTTGAGAGGTTAAAAATTAACTCTAAAAATATTATTTCATAATATTTAACAATGTATTTATAGAAATTAGTGAACAGAGAAAACCTTAAATGTTACCCGTTCCAAAGATACAAACTGTAACGTGATATT
>JAMLFT010007402.1:0-14860 GCA_026544285.1 Pachyrhizus erosus
AACTTTAAGAATAATTGGTGTAATTTATTTATTTTTTAATAAAAAAGAAAAACAAACATTGGACTAATCGAAGAAGTCATTTTTTATTTCGCATGTGATTGCATGGAGTATTTCTGGCTGGTCAGGGAGATTAATCTTATTCAAAAGATTTGTTGGCACTGATATATGAGTTTGTCCATTCTTAACTAAGTTTACTCTGTATACAAAAGTTACAATTTAAATCTTAACCACTTATTTAAGAGATCCGACTTCATTGGTATTCAAACTAATCACTCGTTGATTGATAAGTTATAATTGAATAGCTTCTGAAAATAAATTTAAGAAACATCCCTAAAAAGTTACTTTTTCACATAATGCTATAATAATTTTTTTTTACTCAAACAGTTTGTTTTTTTTGTCCTTGTAATCATCAGTTATACTTTTCTGATCATTATATGCCACAGGTCTAAGGAGTAGTACATTCTCCTCCAGTTGTGAAAGCATATCCTACTATTGTCAGTCCTGACGCAAGGCCCAATATTTAACACCAAAATGTATAAATTCTAAGTAGCAGTAGCAAGTCTACAACTCTAGATAAACGGCTAGAATCTTTGGCCTTGTCAATTTCGGGCATGGGACCTATGCAAATTTGATTTATTCGGATAATGTTTTATTAACATAAGGTAAGGGAGGGATTGATGATAACTACAAGGTCAAATAAAAAGTCACCATCAGTGACTTACTGAAGGAAACTGATAGCACAAGAATATTATTAACAAATCAATAGAAAAAAAGGTGTTGAGGTCGAACAAGCTGTTTTACCAGATGTGAAGAACAATTAAATAATTGGCACCGAGAGCAAGATTCACTCCTTGGTTCAACCACTTGATCAAAATTTTGAAATTTCTCTTTCTCTCTCTCTATCTGGGAGCAAGTATAATATATATTTGAGACAATTAATAGAGTTGGAAGTTCAAGGATTCAAGCTACCTAGAGGTATTTATAAACGCCCACTTGGGTATTGGAAGCTACATACATAACATAACATATATGTTTGTATACAAGAGCAGTGGAAGAGGGAGAGGGCGGGAGGATAGTAAGGGAAATGAAGAGGAGCAGAGATATGGAGAAGAGATCAGAGATAACCACTGCAATTGAAGAGTTGTCCATGCTGGTTATAGTCAAACCTGAAGGAAATCATGAGATTGCACACATCCCCACCAAGCCTTTCCTATCTTTATGTTACTTGGTTCTACAAGTTCTTGGTGGGTTTATTAATTTGTTTTTATTTGAAAACATGAACGTGGTGTAACATCAAACACATTGTCATTTTCTTGATTGATGCTCTCTTGCAGATAAGATAGGCCCAACGATGGCTGTTTTGAGACAAGACGTTCACCAGAATATTAAGGTAGAAATTAGATTTTAAACTCTCAATTGATTCAGTTCACTTTACTTGAAGGGAAATTATCTCTGCATGATGATTATTGGGATCTTCTAAATTTGTGTTTCTTGTCTATTTGTATGAGGTGTATCGACTACTAGTTTTTCTGTTAACATACAATTGTACATTTATCGAACAGTCAACTAGCAATTATTGGCTTATGCTATTAAGTTCTGTGTCACTGCAGAGGTTGGAAGTGATGCACGAATTGAATCCCTCAATGAATTCAAATTTGGTTGAAATATTGAAATCAGAAGCTAGCAAAGGCAACGCAAGGAAGAGGTCTAGTTGTAGTAAAGCCTTTCTTTGGCTCACTAGGTAAACATATATTATATTATTGTTTTCTTTTCCTATTTTGGTATTCCTCACACTTGGGTTTAGGTTGTATCATCAAGTTTCAGCTCTAAAAATTGTTGAGAAAAACAAAGGCTAATAACTGTTACTCAGATTAAATAACAGCAGAAACTATCTTTCCTTGTATAGTGTATACATTCCCTATGTGAAAGTTGCTTAATGAAATCAGACGTGCCACTCTGCAGGTCGCTGGATTTCTCCTCTGCATTGTTACAGTCACTAGAAAACGATCCTAAAAAGAATATGGAGCAAATAGTTCAAGAGTCTTATGATGCAACCTTGTCAGCATGGCATGGATGGATTGCGTCAGCAGCTTTCAGAGTTATAATAATTTGTTCTTTTCTTATTTTGTTCAATAAATTTTATGCTTGTTGATGGATTTTACTGGATAGCCTATGACTTTGAGTTTCAACTCAGCTTGTCTGGTAGTGGGCAATTTTTTTGTCAAATTTTTTACCTCATGAAATCATGTGCTTTATATAAAACTTGCATACTTTAGCATAGTTGACCAAAATTGTGCAATTGATTCTTGTTGAACTAACTGAAATAGTACTGCAGGTGGCTATAAAACTAGTGCCAGATAGTACAACTTTCATGGATCTACTCAAGGAAAAAGATGAAAACTGTGAAACCCTAAAGGAGAAAATGCAGATCTTGGTTTCTTTGCTTGTGCCTTTTGTTGAGGATGTTCATTGTGTTCTTGTAAGCTTAATTTCATGCTTCCTAACATAACATTAATCCGTCATGGTCCTTCAATTTCTTGTCATCTTACATTATGGATATTTATTTTGCAGAAAGTGTATAACTTGGACAGGATTAAGTCAACCTGAAGATAGAAGAACTGATGTACAGCTTTGTGTAGTGTATATTTTGGCTTCCTTCCCCCACTGTTTTCATGTAAATTGCTTGTATAGTAAAATTTGCGTCAACACAGCTCTGTAGTTACAAGTTTGCTTTCGGTTGCTCAATATAGATATTATAAATCAATTTTGTATAAATTGAATTCAAAGTTTTATTCTGTCTATACGGAGGATCTAATTTAGAGCCATGTTACATCCCAAACGTGCAAAGTTAATTAAAGTCGAATTTGACAAACGTGAAAGTTTAATTTATACACAAGAAAGGGTGAATTGTGTGTTACTTTTAGAAAAGTACGATTCAAACCAAAGGAGGAAATCGCATTGAGATAAAGTTGGCTTTCAGTTTCACCCGCAGGCTTACAATCCCCTGCATTAAAATTTCATCTAAATTTAATGTTACGGATAAAACTCAACCGTGAAATCAAAGAGATTCATGCTATTTCTATAATATTACAGTTGAAGGACAATTTCACTATTACTTGATGGTCAGAGTTATTATTATCTATGAGTTAAATATATGTTTTGCTGTTATTAAGCACAACCATTTCTTCTTATATTGGGTTATAAAAGGGGCTAACATGGTCCAGTGTGCAATGCTCACACAAAAATTTTCAAAGCTAAAATGATAGCTCGGCATATGGTAACGGATGTCTTGTGATTGCAAATACGTCACTTTCTTTTTCGCTTTCCTAAGCTTTGTTGCTTCCACAGACAGGATATTGCTATTTTATTTAGAAGAAATGCCAACCTTGAAGATACTGTTAAACGTTCCTCCAAATAAAGTGGTCCGCATTGTTTTTCACAATTGAATACACTCGGTTCAATAATTATATATGCCTTCATTGCGTATAAAATCCTATAATAACTGATTTCCAGTTCTGTCCTCACACAATTGCACGGTAGATGCGTGAACTTTAATTAGATGACATGTACATCATCATTAAAATTCCATCCATCAAATGATTCATTTTCAATACATATGTTCAATAAGGTACAGGAATCCAACGGACATGTTCAAATATAGATCAAGTCCATCCCCACAACGAGTTTTTTAAGTCTCGTGAATTCGAATTCTTAGGTGGATCTTGGAGTGCAATCAGTGCTGCGACTAAGCCAGCATTGCTTGCTATGTTTGGCTCAGTGAACTTTTGGTTGGTCCTTTGATCCATGAAATTATCATTAGTGTCTGGACCTCCCACCATGGCTCCCAAAAGAACCTGAGGGTTTGGTTCTTTAGAGTTTAGCCATCTCTGCCCATCGTCACAAGTGTAAGGCTGGTTGTTCCAAGGGATTGATGCACTTCTGTGATGAACTTGGAGAGGGAACCTGTCACCATAGCCCACTAAATAACTCATTTTCATAGGGTTTTGCCCCAAGATGTAGTTAACCTGAAGAGCACATAACATAAGGAAACATAATTAGTCTTTCTCCAATTTATAGGCAACAATGCAAATAGTCAGGATGCTAGGATTTGCCTGAGAAGTAGCAAAATCACGAAGCATTGCCACCGAGAATACATCAGTCTTGCAACTTGCACCAGACACTTTGAGATGATCAAGGTAATCACTGTACAATTTACTGAGAAAAGATGCTGTAGCAGCATACTGGAGTAATGGCCCATTATCTGGTTTCAGGATAATCAATCCACCTACCATTGTTTTTAACATGAATCATATATACATAGATAATTGAAGCAAATAATTACGAACAAGCCAATGATGTATGTTACAATTGATCAGAGAATTAGTTACCAGGTGTCCTGCTAAAGTATTTAGTAAATAGATAAGTACACATGAGGGCATCGGTAGAGTTTGATGAGAGTATCAAAGCATCCCCATGTTGGAAGCCAGGATCACGGAAGTATCGAATACCGGTAAGCAAAATCTACAAAGATCAGTTTAAAAAGAAAACTATGCTAAGATTCCTTCTCAAATTGTTCTGAAAGTTCACTTATGTGTCTATTGAAGTTACCTCGACAGCATTGAGCTTGTTATTCCAATAAATGACCCCTTTGTCAACACTTGATTGATCCCTCTTGGCTGATAAAAACATTGCAGTTGCAGTTTCAAGGTAATCATCGTTTTCAGTAGCAAGAAATAGCCATGTTGCTCCCCAAGCCAACTCATCTTTGTAGCTGGTTGAGTTATAAAGCATTCTTGCTTGTTTTCCACATGCATCAACCATGGTGTAGGTCCCTTTTGTAGAATCTTCACTTGTGATTGCCTCAAAGAGGCTTTCTGCTGCTTGGATAAGTCTCCTCGAGTAATCTTTGTCTTCTTTGAACACCATCGATGCTGCAGATAATGCAGCCATAATTTCACCAGCTAAATCTGAAGCGGAGCCATTACAAATTGAAACTGGTCTCTCATATTTCATATCTTCAGGTCGTTGCCAGCAACTCACATCATTAGGTTCATTGCTATCACTAATGGTACTTCCAACCTAATGAAATTGAACACACAAAAATTGAACAACTATCTTTATAACTATTAGTATGTAATAAAGTATAGGAGTTATGGCACAATAGTGATAATGAATCATCTCATGTCATATTTTAATGTGAGAAATGTTGACAGTATTTTCTCGCACAGTTTTTTAGACACATTCTCTATTATCGATTAAAATTGATTGAGAATTATAAAATTATGTAAATTTTATTTCTTATTTAATAAATTTCACTAGCACTTCTCTTTTTAACATTTCAGGTCATGTTCAAATTTTGTGTGCATCTATCTCATGATAGTCACAAAATTTGAACTTGATGTGTCATATTATAACTTGCCTGGGAATACATTGTAAGGTTTGATCCAGCTGTTGAACTTGAGGGAATGAAAACCTTGAGCAGGTAGTCACTACCCCATCTAATGATGTCGTTCACGTGATCAAGCTCACCAATATCAGCATAGTTACTTTGATATTCCATAACAGTCCAACTCAACAAGGTCATAGTATAGGCTGTGGTGAAGGTAAACTTAATGTTATTGCCAGAATCATAAAATCCACCAGTAAGATCAGTCTTAACCGAATCCCCATCCTGTAATCCGGAGTCTCTTCGAAATTTCACTGGACTGTTCCTTGGATAGTGCCCAGCTGCAAAATATAAAATTCATTGTTGAACTACACCAAGAAAGAAAAGGAAATGTGTAGCAGCACAATGAGAAGTATTACATTTTTGGGCATCGTAAAATGTTAGAGCCTGGTTTATTGCCAGTTTAAGATTGATTGAAGGCCCTTGATGCTTGTGCTTCTGAGGTAAAAAGTGTGCCAGCAGAACAGCTGCTAAGATGGCAAAAATTATTGCTACCAACACAAAAAGAAAACATTGAAAGTGCTTCTTGTCAGTGATAACAAGATTGTAGTCAACAGATTTTGGGTATTGTGAAGGGATAGATTCATAGGCAGTGGAAGAATTAGGAGCAAGTTTAAAGTCAAGTGCTATGGAGTTCCATCGGCTAGCTGAAGGAAGAAGGCGACCTGCCTCTGAAACTGTATGCACATATCTCACAGGGTGTCTCTCTGACTCAAAAGTCGATGACGCTGTTGATGCCATGATCGGTGAAGATTGCTATATTGGGACGTGTTGAGGTAGAAAATGAAAGGAACAAAATAAATCATGCACTCTCATAGAAGAATTTGGCTTCTAGATTCTATCTAAACTAGCTTGTTTTGCCAATAAGATAAGTATATGCACATACAGCTGGTTGGGAAACAAGGCTGAGAAATTTGGAGAACAAGATCTTATTTGTTGGTATATGGTTATGAATAATACTTGTCTGCAAAACTTACATTCACAGCTAATCACATTAATTATACCATTGCTTTTATCTGAGTTTATCTCTCATCCTCACCAAAAATAAAAGGTTCAAATTGGATGTAGAGTTAGAAAAAAATCTCTGTATAATGTCCACAATCATAAATGTATACGGTGTGTAATAGTATGTGTTTCCCTAATGAAATGTATGAATTTTAAGTATAATTTTTTAAAGGTTAACATTGGTCTGATGAAGTATATACATATTTTTCTTTAACAGTGATATTGTAATATATATTATTATGAGAGTGACTGACTAGATAATTACTATTGTAAGCAAGAGATTTTCTCAAAATATGATATTCTCTGAGGGTTGATATAGTAGGTCTATTCGGTTCAGGTAAGCTAAAATATGTTATCAGCTTAGCACACTACTAATTATTTGATAAAGCAGTTGTTTTGATAAGATTCCATGCTAGTCATTATGTGTGTGTTTTTGGTAACCATAAGTTAGAATTGATTTGGGTTGATATTCCGAAGTATGAATTTGTCTTTTCTGTGCCGAACAAATTGTTGCATTATATGGATTATGGATGCCTAAGAGTAAAGCCATACAATTAAAGGCTAATATTTACTTATAGCAGCCAAAATTGTTTTCTTATATTAAACAATTAAGCTCGGCAGAATGGACAAAGCCTCTTCTGAATTTCCACGGCAGAACTATATGAGACATATGATACGGGGAGTAGACGTGACAAAATAATTTAAATTTAGGGATGCCTATCTTCCCTGCCTGTCCCGACTTTAAAGAGAAAAATATTGGTTTAACCGAATTATAGTGGGATTTTTCTTAATATGTAAATAACATAGTAAAATTAAAAAATTTAAGAGATTTAATGGAGAATTTAATTTTTAATTTTTTTTTATCGCCAGTCTAAATAATCAAATATTTTCTCAACTTGTGTTTTATTTATAATTAAAGATCGTATGTATTGTATTAGATTAATGTTAATTTCGTATCACTGGCCCTTTTTTAAAAAAAATATTAAAATTTTTAATTTCTTAGAGCATCTCTGACAATGTTGCTTAGCTAATTACTTAAATATAGGAACTAAACCCAAGGTTTATTAATGGTGGGAGTAAGTCTACATAAAAGACACATGTAAACAACGTTGCTCGCTTAGGAATATAAAAATAATCTTCGGTTAACAGAAATGATAGGGAAATCTAAAATTGAAACCCTAATTAATTTGATAAAAAAAAAAACCTTAATTAAAAACCTCTCTAAACAAAGGTTTAAATTGAGAGCAGGAAAGATTGATTATTCATTCTATGATTTTTTCTTTGTAAATTGAAATGATTGTGAATAGATAAATTTTGTTATTTTTCTCTTAGTTCACATTACACTCCTTCAAAAGAGAATGTTCCAATATGAATTTTTGATTTATTAGAAACCTCCAAGATGGAGGCTTAAATTGAAAAGAAAAAGTGATTAGTTATTTATTTTAATACTTTCTCCATTTGGACAATTCAAATATTTTTTAAAAAAGAAAAAAATATCAATATTCAAACAATAAAAAATAAAATAAAATTTAAGCAATAATAAGATAGGATAAAATTCTAGCATAAAAAATTCGTAATCATTAATTAAAACACAAAACGAAATTACAGCATTCAAATTAAACTAAGAACAATGAATAGAATTTTAGCATAAAAATTCAACTAAGAGCAAATACCTATATTAAAAAATTCAAGCTAATTTTTCCTAATTTTTTGTTCATGTAATTTTCATCCACTTTATATGTTTACATTTTGATATTGTGATTTCAGAGGTTTTAGCTAATGAATAGTCCAACACCCCAATAAAAGGTTAATTAACGAACACCGCCTCAAATTTTTTTTAGTATTTTATATGATGATAAATGGTAAGGATTATTAATAAAGGATTAAAGGACTATTGATATAAAAAATTATAAAATCTATAATATAATGTGATGCTTAATCTTGTCTCTGTTAACTTGAGGCATCTTTAAGAAAATTTCATCTTTTCAAGTTTAAGATATTATTAATTAATTAGAAAATCATGTGTTTTTTTTAAAACACATTTTTACAAATTTGTATAGTAGGATACCAATTGATTGAATTGAATCAACTTGTTCTTGATCATATTGGTTTGGATTATATAAAAAAAATTAAAAAAATCTAAACCAATATAAATTGATTGGTTTAAATTTCATCTTCTCCTAAATTCTATCCCAACCAATCTATAAACAACCCTAATATGGTGGTTGGAAAGTGTAACAATCACCATGGAGTGTAGTAGAAAAAAAGGAAGAAGGAGAAGGAGAGAAATGAATTTAGGTGTACCATTTATTTAGACTTAATGTTGACTAAGCCAACAAAGTGAATAAATTATGCTTTAGTGTCAGGAAAATTGATGCTAAAACATAATTAAGACACCTTATTATTTAGACTTAACTTTTAACTTAACATTATTTTTGTTAAAACTAAAATATATATATATATATATATTTTATTGTCATACAAGTTGAGACTATCTTGCATATAATTTAAAACAATCCTAAATATCATTACCAACATTCACTTTTGTCAATGCAAGAACAATGTTAACTTGAAATTAGTAACAATTTAAGTCAACTTTAGATGATTTAGTTTAAAAAAATATTTTTTAAATCTTTATGTTAGGTTTGTATCGACTTAACCAACATTGGTAGTGTTGGTGTTGATGTCGATGTTACTTAGTAAAGACGTTAAAACTCATATTTTTTTATAGTGTAAACACAACTTCAAAATCAAGTGTTATAAATAAAGGACAACTTGAAAAGTAAGTTTATAGAAACAACAAATCATATATTAAGGGAGTGGTAGTCTAACCTGCACATCCCTTTATCTATTAATAAGATTTAATTTGTTCTATTCACATGTTATCACTTGAAGTGTATTTTCTAAGTTTTTTTGTAAAAATTTCAATAATAAAAAATACAAATATTTTAACATGGTAAACAAGTCCTCTTAGTAACATAAAATATTTAGTAAAATTTTAGAAAAATTAAAACCGGGCAAACAATGGGACCACATTGAGTTTCTTTTCCTTCTTATATTGATACCTAACCAAAGAAACATTAGACAAACACTTCTCCATACTTTTCTTTTGTTTAAAAATATTTTTTATATCTAATGAAAAACATTTGGAAAGTGATAATTCCCCTAAAAAGATCTTGTGAAGTTTGAGTTTGTGACCAGATTGGTTAGGTAAAACTTAGAGGAAATAAGCATAAAAACATTTCGTAATAATCCCCCACAAAAAATTGGTTATGGTGGTTTTGCTAAATTTGGTGAAAAAGGAAGAGTTGTTATGGGAGGAAAAAATTAAACTCCACAACATACGTCGAAAGTACCACACTTTTCATTACCTTTTTTTGCCATCAGTTGAAATATGCTTCAATCTATTAGTCATCAAATTCAATTGTTGAAGCCAAATTGGCTGCTACAAAGATTTTTCATAGCCTCACCAAGTCCCACCATCTGGCACATCTATTTCATAGAGAGATAATGCATATGAGAGAAGAGAGAAAAAAAAGGAAATGTAAATGAGAAATGAAAATGAAAAATAGAAGTGACAATGAAAAGATAGATAAAGAATAAAAAAATTTTAAGTTTCAAATCCTTATCCATTTCAAAATGAGCGTGTTTGGTTTTTCTTTCAAACCAATTTTAAAAGCAAGTTAGGCTAGTAAGTTTTCTGTTGGATTAAAGTTGTATGCTTTAATGCTTTAATTTAACGAGAAATTTTTTGGTGAGGTCGATTTTTGTCCAGTGGGATTAGAGTGTGAAACTTAAAAAAAAAATTTGCTTTTTGTGGTACCTTCTTTTGTATATGGTAATAACTAAATTTGTCAAAATAATTCATTTACTTTATTTCTTAATCACTTATTATTTTTATTCTATCTTTTTTTATTTATTTATAAGTTGAATTTCAATAATATTTTTAAAATATCAATAATTGAAAATAATATTATATCACAATATAAATTGTTTATCATAAATTTAAAACATATAATTTTATGTTACAATTTAAATTATTTAATCAACGATGGTTATTTATTATAAAATTTAATTATAATATAATTTTTATATTAAAAATGTTTATTAATCATAAAATATAAACATCAGACGCTAAAATAGTAGTAGGTAAACATGCTCCATCATAGACATACTTTTTAAACTTTCAAGTTGCGGAGATTTTTCGGACTGGAGGGCGGCGATTTTTGCAGGAAAGCCAAATTGGACTGAAAATTTTTGTGGTTTCTCAAAGGCGATTTGATAAAATTTTGTATTTTTGTTTTTTAGTGCAAGCTTTCCATAGCCATATGAAAACCTCTAGAAAATGAAATAAAAGCTAAATCTGCTAATAAAATATTACAAATAAAATCAAGAATTACGTAAAAAATATTACTCTCATACAAAAACTGCAAACCATAATTAAATTATCCACTACCTGATTGACTTTCCTCACACATGCCTCCACTTAACACTCGTTTTAAAATATGAACATGAATCTTCTTGATCAATTTATAACACAGGTGAAAAATACAACAACTTTAAAATCCATAATTTCTTAGTCATTATTGAGCCGATATGTATTTGCAAATAATGTAGGGTTTGGCCAAAGATTTCTCAATCATACTAGTTCACAAAACACTAACAACATTAGAATTTGTATAAAGTTTAATCCGAGGAAATCTTCCCCAAACGAATTGGAAAGCATGTAAAATGTCCCAAAGCTAAGCTTCAAGATCAGAATAAACACAAAATTTAACATACACCATTCTCATCTCTAGGAGCACTACCACAAACTGCTAAATCTTCTGGTCTTGAAACAGTCCCATCGCCATTAATTGTAATCTCCCCACTATCCAGTGGGAGCCACCTAATAATTTGATTGGATCTTTGCATTTATAATCCACGCATGCTCCACAGCAATCTGCAAGTTGCAAGCTCTTTGAAATATTGCTTAATTGTGTCTGCACCAAATTAATTTTAGAAGAATGCCAAAGCATGCATACTCCAGGTCAAATTATTGATGCAATCCTAGTTTGACAGATTTGAAATCAGCCACTCCTTCCAATTATCATAGTTGTAGAATCCCATATGCACACTGCACACCATCCGGCAAAATAATGATCCCAACATGATTTACTCAGTCTGCAGTCCTCAAACAAACCAGTACAAGTATTTGCCTTCTCAAGTATACCAATTATCATTTTAAATAAATAAATATCTTTAATATATAGAATATATTTTAGGTCTACAATAAATAATCTAATTTGTATTATAAGAATTCTTACATATATAACCATCTAACTAATCACAACTACCTGACTAATGTAGTCATGGTAGTACTTGCAAGTAGAATCTATCAATAGTAACTAGTGCGTTTTTCTCTCAAATTGATGCAATTTTGCTGGAAGAATAATTTACAGTGCAAAATCTTTCAGGTAACTTGTTATCAATTTTTTTATATAAATTAAAACATATAATTATATATCACGCTAAGTTTAATTAAGACCACAAAATCCTAGAGCATGTAATAATTTTCTATTTTGTAGACATAAGCACGTTTTTCATGAACACGCCTTCAAAATACGCTATGTTGGATTAAAGTCCCTTCTCTATAATTTTTTATGGAATTCAAGATGATTGAATATATTCGAGAATTTAAGAATATTTTTGAAAGGGATCATGAGGAAATTTATTATAATTGACCAAACTTATTAACATGGGGGAAGGGGGGTATTACTAGTTAGTAAATTACAACCTTAATTTGCGTGGATATAATATAATTGTAAAAACTAGAAATTGAACAAGTCATCATTTTCTTCAAGGTTGAACTTAAATTTTTGAGCTTGTTCTGCTCTAGCCTGTATTCCTTAGTATAGGACAGCTTGCAACAGCATCTTCAGCACTTCCCTCTAAGGCAGAACCTTTAAGGAGACCTCCAAGCAGTTCGGCAGGATCATAAAAAAACTCCACCTTGACGATTTTTGAATTCTCATCCAACTGTCACCGAAATCAATCAAAATTAAAATAGCTGAATGAATGACAAGAGCCATGAGAATTATATCTACTTGATCCTTTTTGAAAATCTTATAAAATACAAATCCATTTTGTATGTTAGTCAACATTAATTAGTATTATTGGAAAGTTATGTTACCGTGAAAATGGCCATGCCATAGACTTCAATTTTGTCTCCAGTGGGGGCGTGGCCTTTGAAGGGACCCTCCATGTAGCCCCAGTGCCTGAACTTGTAGACAATCACTGGTGGTCCAGAATACACGTGCAAAATCTCCAAAGCAAAGCCACGTGGGAATGTTGTCGTGAATGCCTTGTGGGATGAATCTGCTGTTTCTGCATATGGGTTGTAGGGCATCAGTTTCTCTGGTATAGAGGTTTGCAGCAGTGGAATATACCCTCCACCAAGCTTCATTTTCTCTTCCAGAGTAATAGGCTTCCTTCCTGTTATAATAGTCACAAACAATCAATTCTCAGCAATTTATGTATATGAAAATTGAGTTTGCAACTCTGCTTTCTCAAAACCAAACTCTACCGTTTAGGCTGAAAGTGTATTTTTCTGGGTCCACTGATCTGTTATCCTTGAAATCCACCTTGTGGAACATTTCCATCTCCCAATTCTTCACTAGAGTCTGCACCTTTTCTTCAAGTGAACCAGGAGGCCATACCTGTCATGAAAATACGTACATAATTCGATTAGCGTTTACACTCTTAATTGAATTATACAAATTAATTAACATAGAAAAAGAGAAAGCACATTACATTGGTTCTGCCTTCTTCAAATAGCTTGTTGACAACGTCATAATTTGGAGGGGCACCATATCTCCATTTGATGTTCTTCTCAGAGTCTGATTGCATAAAGGAGCGATATTTGTCCTCCCCAACACTTGATGAAGCCATCCTTAATACCCTACAACGTTTTCTTCTTTCCGGTTTGTTTTATTTATAGGAGATGGGTATATGTGCAAGTGCAAACCTCCTAGATATTTATAACTACTTAAACTTAATTTTGATAATTTATTTTTAAGTTAAAATATAACTTTTGTCCTTATGTGTTTTTTTTTTTTTTGGTTTAGTCTACTTAATTTAAAAAAGTAATAATTTGATCTTTTAAAGTGTTTCTAATATATTAAAATGGTATTCTATCCATTTTTTTTTACATTAATAGTATTAATTTTTACTTACATAACTAAAGTTCATCTACCATGATATTTTTCATAATTTATTATGTGTCATTAACTCATGCGGTAACCTAAGTAAAGAGTTTAGTATCCATGTATCAATGTTAAAAACTGTATAAAAGTTAATAAATTTATTATATATATAAGAATTTTGATTAATAATAATATATTTTTTTACAAAGTGCATGGACTTTTTACTCTAAATTAAATTGATGATACTTTTATCCTAAAAATATTAAGGCAACACTTTGAGAATGGAAGAAAAATTATAGTAGTAAATTATAGGAATCAAGATCAAGATATATCATTTGTGTGCATAATAATTTGATAGGTTAAAGTAATCTTAGCTCCTTCTAGTTTTATAAAGTTTTTAATTAAGTACTTATAATACTTTTAAATTTTTGTAATTAAATCTCTGTACACTAACTTACTTTTTAATTAATATTTTTGATACACTGATTAATAAGAAGACGTTATAAACAAAATAAGAGATTAAAGCTTTTGATCACAGTGAAAGGAAGAAATGATGATATTGAACAAAAAACAAAACTCCCTACTCTTGATTGAGATATGCAATAGAGATAACAAATATCATCCATGGAAGGTAATCCTGAATAAAATTAATATATGACAGATAATTTTTTCTTTAAATATTTAAAATTATACTTTGATCTTATAAAATATTATATTTAAATTTTAGAACATCACATCTTTAATATTCCTATTATAAACGTACATTTAATGAATGATGTAAATCATATATTTAGAATTTTTAAATATTTAAAATATTGTTTTAAAATGAAAGATATTCTTCACTGGAAAGTCCAATAGTCCTAGTCCTAGTTTTTAATTTGAAAAGTCCACCCATGATATCCAACAATGAAAAACCAATTCAAATTCAGTTTTCTCTTCATCTTTTTTTTTTTTTCTCTCTTTCTAGTCTTTCCTATTTTTTTTATTATGACGGCAAGCGTGAGAGAGTTGTTAACGTCTCTAATATAGGGATGGCCATGGAACAGGACGGGTATGATCTCCATTTTCTAATTTTATATCCGTATTTGTTTTTAATTTTTGATGGAGATAAATTATTTTTTTTATTCTTGTCTTTGTTTGAAATTAGGTATTTCTATATTATTTTCATATTTACTTATTAATTATAAATGTATATTTATATATATTAGCTAATTTAGATATCATT
>JAMLFT010007403.1:0-14856 GCA_026544285.1 Pachyrhizus erosus
TATATGAATTAATTACACTTTATTTTTCTTAGATGTGCTTAAAATTATTTTCATTTTTTATTTTAAAGATCACACTCCCCTTTCTTGAAAGATTAATATGTGTCACTCTTATCTATTTAACCTAAACAAGCATTTTAGGATCAAATTTTACACCCCTACTTCTTCCTAATATTACTGTTCGCACCCCTCCCCTTCACTGTTCATCTTTTTCCTTTGTTCTACTCGAACTAGAGAGATTTGAAATTTAATTTCTCTTTGTCAAGGCTTTATTTGGGCAATTATGGTTATAGAAACATGATAGTAAACATTTAAAACAAAATCCCTAAAAAAGTTGACAAATCAATGACTCCTCCTACCTTTCCGACGAATCGCAGCGGTTTTCTGGCATAGTGACTCAACTTGGAGTATTCCTTGTCTGTTCGCTTTGATTTTGGAATCCAAATGTTGCTAGTAAGGTTACAAATGTGCTTTGGTTGTTTCGGATGAAGGATCATGAGGTTTCAAAGCAGAATTTGTTGGATCAGTTTTGGAATTTTTTGTTTCCTTTCTCCTTTAGATTAGGTATATTTATAGTGCCTCAGGGTCTAATTTTCCTATTAATCAATTCGTGAAAGGTGGACGAAGCTTACGGTGTCAGAAATAGGGCAGCAGGCTTAAGATAGGTGGTTTTTGAGACTTGAGGCATGGTGGTGTAGAGTGTCTTTGCTCGAGGTTGAAGACAACTCCAGGGCATGGGAGACGATGCGTGGCTGTGTTTCATTGGTGGGTCGTGCTACATGTACTCTTATACAAAAGACGCTAGGTTTTAGGTGCCAAGTCCAGGGTTCGACTCCCTCCGTGCCAAATTTTGTTTCAGCGCTTTATTATTTCATTAAACTCAGCTTTGTACTACTTAGTTATTCTTTTTCCTTAGAATGCTACCCCACATGGGTAGTCCATCTACTATGCGCTCTTCTCTCTCTCCTAGGTGCGAGGTTCGAACCCCAGCACCTAATTTTCTTCCTTCATTCTCTTTTCTTTGTTTTATTATTTTTCTTTTATATTTTCATTAATTTCAATTTGCTATTTTTAATTCTTTTACATTCTATTTTATCTTTTTAAATTTAAAAAAAAATCCTATAATTCATCTTATATTTTCTTCTACTGAATTTAATTTTTTTCTTTTATAAACTATGTTATTTGTGTAATAATAATAGTCATTTACTTTTTACTTAACTCCTTAAAATTTTATTTTAAATTCTAAGAAATTTTATTTTGATTTTGTTTCTAATTTTTCTTTAGTTAAATTCTTTCTTTTATTTATTTGTGGATTAACCTTCTTTATTTTTATAATTTCTTTTAACTTTCAAAAATATATTTTTTTATAATTCAAAATTTTATTTACTCTTTTCTTTCCTAATTTTATTTACTAATACATTCCTAAATGTTTCACACATGTCATGATAAAACATAAACTTTTTATATTAATATTATATATAAAAATTTGAGATGTTAAATGAGTCATATATTCTCCATCATACACATACAATGACGTACTTGTAAAAATTGACATTCACTCTCATCTATCGTTATGTGTCCTATTAATTTATTACTAGCGTATTAGGGCCCTTCGTTGTCTCTTTCTACTAACTCCGAAGGGCTTATGTGAAACATATCATTCAGTCTATAATTTGCAATTTGGGTGACGATGAAGAGTACATATTCTGATCCGATACAAAGACTCAAATACTTTCCACCGATCATGGTAATGCTCCGCGACCTTAGGGTTGCCAAGTCGACTTAGTGTAGCCCTTTTTTTCTAGAGCGACCCATAAACTTGGCCCCTCTATACCCCCAAGAACTTCCATAATTTGCGTACATTCCTTAAGTACCTAGTGTAGTTAACCCCTTGCATTCCTCCAATTCTTGTATCTCACACGAACTACCCTTGTCTGTCACTTCCTGCCTTCTTTAGATCAAGTCTCCAAGTACAAGATCTAACTCACATCCTCTTGTGTGAAATCTCGCTTATGTCAGACATTTCATTCATAACAATATCAATTGGCAAATGTATCAATCATCTCGGCTCTTTTTAGCCAAAGATAATTCTACGGGAAGGATCATTACGTCCTTTCATAATTCCCTAACCACTATCCTAGGGTTTATCATTTGAAATTTTACCCTTTAAGAATAGATATAGGACATTTTTCAATCAAACAGATCATGTTAAAGAATAAATTCAGTAATTATATTAACAATCATAGCACATATATCATCAAGAGGGATTATAAGAATAACTTTATAATCAGAGTTTAATTAAAATTATGTATATTAACAAGTTTTATCAATTTATATTAGAAATAATATTTTAGTAATTTCACTTGTCTTATGAGAGCATATTTGTGAATTTTTTTACACATCATAAACAATTAATAGTTAGTACCTATTGAAAAATGAACTATTATAATTTTTAATAGGAGGCAATTTGATAACTTTCCTATGACAAAGGGTATTTCGGTAATTTGCTACTAAAAATGGTATTTTGATCATTTTATCTCTTAAAATTTATATTTTTAATTCAACACTCATATTAAAACAAATTTGTAAGGGTTTACAACCTGTTGAATCAAGAAAATTGCTTAGAATTTTAAATTTTGTACAAAAAAATTAACTAGGGACATTATGGTTATTTCTATTAAAATTTATTTTGACAAATTTCTATCACATTTGATTTTATCAATACTGTTAGTTTACTTAGTATTGGATTAAAACTTTCTTATTATCAATTTCCTAAATTAAAATAATAAAAAAAAATATTTTAAAGCTTCAACCTAGGAAAATTTCGGTAATTTTCACCCCAAGGGCAAAATGTTCATTTGACCATCTTCATCTTCAACCTGTGGCAGTAGAAGTTCTGTTTTTGGCACTAAAACCATTTTTAATTTTCTAATTCATTCTCTTCTTCTCATTTTTGTGTTTGTTTTATCAATTTGAATTATTTGAAATTGAAATTAATCATTTAGATTATAAGCCAATTGAAACTTAGAAATAAGAACAAAAGACGTCAAATTTGTTCATCTTTAATTTTCTGCTTTTCCTATCAATTCTGGAAAATTTTATAACTAGAACACTTTGAACATCATCAATGAAGTATATCTTTCCTATAATCCGATCGAAAATAGCATAAATAGCAACAATTGTGTTCTTCGAACTTCAGAATGCGAATTTTTCAATTTCAAATCGTTTTTAGAAAACTTGTTGATTGTAGAACATTAAATTTTCAGAAATCCAAATTCAAACAACCTAAAATAGTTTTAGCAATCAAAATTGAAGAAAAAGTAACTCCTCTCACCTTAATTTAAACTTTTCGACGAGATTTTTTGCAGTTTTTGGCAATACCTAGTGACTCTCCAATAATGCGATTCCTTCGTTGTTTCTTCCAATTTCTTTGACGGAATTGAAGCTCGAGTTATTTCAAAACTATCTAGACTGAAATAAACTAAGAAGGACGAGAATTTAGAGAAAAATGAGAAGAAGAAATGTTTCAAATAGATGCCTTGAAAATTGAACCAACAACATTTATATAGTCTCTCCACCACCCAAATTTGGCTTATTTTATTTGTAGGAGGCATGCTAGGGTGTGTTGAGTAAGAAGAGCTCAAGGAATAGGCTAGGCGGCTACTAAGTAGAAGAAAGCTCGAGGTTGAAGACGAAGATGTCATGGCAGTTTAAGGAAAACGGGGAAAGAATATAGGATTTGATTTTCCTTAAAATGTCAACGATGGGTCTAATGGTGTAATTGACAATTACTTTCTTCCTCTTTCCAGCCCCTATAGGGGGTCACGGGTTCAAATCCCAACTTCCCCCATTTTACTCTTATGCCTTTTATTTTCTTATTTATTTTGCTATTATAACATATATATTAAAGGAAGCGCTATTTTACTACCCAAGGCAACTAGCCCAGATAGTAGCGGGTTTTGTTGTTGACCATCTAGACCTGGGTTCGAGCCTTCTCCCAACATTTTCTTTTTTTCCCTTTCTTTTTCTTTTTTTCTTTTTCTTTTATTTTTAAAATTATTATTTTTACTTCTAAAATCTTTCTAAAATTCTTATAAATCTTTTTATATTTTCTTTCACCTGTTTTCATATTTTCTGTCCCAAAAACAACTTTATATATTTTATAATTCTACTAATTTAATTTATTTTAATTATGTATTTAATTATAAACTTCAAATTTTTATCTTAAAAATCCATATTACTGTTTTATCTTTATCTTTTCTGTTGCTTCTCTTATGCTTCCAATTTATTTACAAATTTCTAAATCTATTTTCTTTTCTACTTTTAGAATTTAATTTATTAATATATTAAATTTAGTCTAATCTATTTAAACTATTTTATTATAAATTATAAATCTCGACTATTTACAGTTTCTAAATTTTTATTCCAAAATTTTACTCATAAATTATTTTAATCTTTAACTAATTATAATTTGTTTTCTTAATAAAATTTTAAATAACATTTCTTCCTATAATTCTAAATTTCACAAGAATTAAAATATCAATAAATTTTAATGGAAAATTAATTAAATCTTAAATAGGATGTTACAAATTCGATCACTATTTGAATTAGTAAGAACAACTAATTCATTACCGTGAAAGATTAGTCAATCATAACCCTAATTCCTATTCAATTTCTCAAATCATAATATAATCATGCATCTATTCTGAAAATTGAAAAGAGAAAAGTGAACAAACCATGCTTCATCAATTGAAAAATGAAGCATGGAAGAACTTAAAATTATCTAGGCTTTATAATTTTTATATTGAAAATGAGATTAGCTTTCCATCATTATCATCATAACATGCTTCTAAAAGCATAAATGGGCAATAGAAAATGAAGAAGAAAAATAAAAATGGAACAACAAAAGGAAGATCGAGAAGAAAGAATAATCACTTGAACAAACTACAACTAACTTCTAACTACTTGTAACAAACTAATTAAACTATAGATTGTGTGTAAGTTTTAAAAGTGAGTTGTTGTGTTTATTACAATATGAGTAATTATAATGTATACAAATATGAGTCATTCATAAACAACTAATGCTCACTCAAAAACTCCATAAATAATTAAAAACTATAAAAATGTTATTTGGCCCATTATTCACAAAATCACAAAAGTTTGATTAAGTGATTGATAAAACTTGTCCATATGCTATCAAAATCACTAAAATTTCCAACAATTTTGCAATATACAACTAACTCAGGTCATAACTCCAAAGATACAATCTATTTGATTTTATATTCTTACTCAAAAATAGGGAGATGTTTTGATTTAATTAAATAATTGAAAACAAATTAAAGGTAGAATTAGGGTTTGTAAACAGATAAAGACAACCCAAGAATCTAATGTTTCATTAAATAATCACAATTCTAAAAAAGATAAAATAATTCTATTATCATGCAATTCAAATTGAGATCATGACATTATCTTCTCACATTCATTAATCAAAATTAGAAACACAACCACATTTATCAATATAGACGAATTCGATCACTATTTGAATTAGTAAGAACAATTAATTCATTATCGTGAAAGATTAGTCAATCATAACCCTAATCCCTATTCAATTTCTCAAATCATAATATAATCATGCATCTATTCTGAAAATTGAAAAGAGAAAAGTGAAAAAAAAAACATGTTTCATCAATTCAAAATTGAAGTATGGAAGAACTTAAAATTACTTAAGCTTTATAATCCTTGGATTGAAAATGATTTATAATGTAACGCCCTTTTTTTTCCTTTTAATAATTAAGAAATATTATTCAAATAGTTTTAGCATAGGTAAAACATAATTCATCAAGGGAATTACAATTCGACAATAACATAACTATTCATATCACTTTCATTCAGAATTCTTGTCACTTAGTTAAGCAAGATAAGGAAGTCATAAAACTTATTATTACATCATTACAACATCTTTGATATTTGGACAAAACATCTTTCTAACTATCTTTCAGAACTAATTTGATCTAGTCAGACTCTTCTAAAAGATCCTTCTTTTCAATATAGTCCTCTCTTCGGTCTAGATTATTAGTATGCACTAATCCCATAGAAGATTGTGGAGGTTGAGGAGTCTATGGTCATCTTCGTATGGATGGGACTCTGGAGAATCTAGGTGTCGGTTTCTAGGATAAGATTACTAGTAGATCCACATGATGAAATTGCCAAGGAATTATAACATTGGCAGGTCTAAAGCGAAACGAACATATCCCACAAAAGTATCATCACCGTAGACTTTATCGTAGATCCATTTTTCTTCTAAGCGTAGGATTTTCAAATGAAATAAAGATTGGAATTCATCTGTCATTTTGAGTCTAAAAAGATAGAGGGGTGTTGGAGTGAGTCATCAATCCTTGTACACATAAATACAATAGAGGGTAATTTATCTAACCTAGTCTCTCATTTCACCGTTCGTGCCTAATTAAGATTTCTATTTGCTTTAGGCCCCTTCGTAGCCTCCAACATTACTAACTCTGGGAGGGCTTACACAAGCGTATCATAAATAATCCAATTTGCAACTTTGGTTGACGATCGAGAGTACATATCCTGTCTAGTATTCGATTCAGGATACTCTTAACTGAATCTTGGTAATGTTGCGCTTTGTGTGGGATGCTAAGCTTGTTTTGTGACACCCTCTTTATTTTGAGCGGTTCACAACTTAACACCTTATCTATCCTCAAGGTCTCATCAAAGCCTGTATATATTCCTCAAGTACATTCTGTGGTCAACCATTGCATTTCCCATTCTTTATTCTCACTCGTTAGGGTTTTTCAATTCATCCTTTCTCCCTTATATCATCTTTCATTTTCACTATCTCTATCATCTTGGTACTTGATTAGAAATTCAAGTATACATATATATATCACTGTCTTTCTAGCCTGTGTCATCATTGTTTGAGCATTCCTCAGTGTATCATCTATCCTAGGATTGTCACTATCTCAAATGGACAGTTTATGAAGAATATTTACCTTTCGCTAACAGTGGAGATATGAAATTATATTTATACTATCAATCCAAGAAAATGCATAATCAGGGATCACAATAATCAATAATATACATGAGATTCATACAACAAACAAGGGATAAATGGTCATTTTATACTTTTATTTCCATAATTTCTTTCTTATCTTTGAATTTATGGAAAATAAGTAATTATATGAGGTTTTAAATTTTCATAAGTCTTAGTTTGGAATTTTTTCTGAAATAGGGATATTTTTTAGTAATTTCCTTAAGAAGGGTATTTTAGTCATTTTATAAAAATATGTTTCTTGTAAGGAGTTATTTTTATATTCAAACTCAAAATATGTTATCTATGTTCCCATTATCCTTATCTACTTCTCCTAAGTTTAGGAGGTCCATACAGTGGAAAAATTAGTTTTTATAATATAGGGGTATTTTGGTCATTTTTGTAAAAGTTGCCATTTTGAGGATTTTTTTCTTATATTTTCAATTAATAAACTTTTAACATGATATCTAATAACACTAAAGGGTTTGAAATATTTTTCTTAGGGTTAGAATGACCCAAAATGATAAAATTTCAATATTTATACCCTAGGGGTATTTTGGTCATTTTGAAAATAATAGTTTATTTTAAAGGTTTTTCAAGTTTCTAAGGTGATGGAAATATCCTAGGTCTATTCATAAACATGTTTTGACAATCTTCCTTCTAATTATTGATCAAAATAGGGTTAAATTTTAATTTTTCTTACTTAAGGATATTTTTGGAATAATTTAATTTTCCAAGCAATCTTTTTGAGAAAAAAATTACTTTTATACTTATATACAGAGGTAAGATTATTTTATAGGCTTGTTTCAAAATTGGGCATAGAAATTTAGAGAAAATATTATATACATTTTTTTTCTCAACCCTTCCATTACTTTTCACACACCTCCTTTTCTTCTTCTTCTTCCTCATATTCTCCTTCTTCATCCTCCTTCTATCCTCACTCTGAGAGTTTCCTTTTCCCTTTTCTGACCCTCTCCCCTAACCTATCTCCTATTACTAACGTTGGGAGGTGTTTACTTTATTGATTTTCCACCTAAAATCACACAGAACCTTGAAGTGGCTCTCATGGCAATATAAGGGAATTCAAAATTTCAAATCCTCTTTTTCGCCAATATTTTGACCAATTAACAATATAAAAATATTATATATGTAACCAAAAAGGATTTGACGTAGAAAAATATGGAAATCAATGATTTCTCCTACCTTTCGAAAGTTTACCGACGAGGGGTTTGAAGCTTTCCAGCGTTGATGCAAATTCTTGATTCTTTCTGCTTTCTTTGAAATTAATCCCACCCGAAGGAAGCTTGGACTATAGCGAAGGTGTCTGGGAATTGAGTTGGGAGAAAGGAGTTCAATTCGTGGGTGAAATCGACGTTTCAAATCCTTCATCAATGCCCTTCTCTTTGTCCTTAGTTCTCTGTTATTTATAGGATCTTTAGGTCTAAATTTTGGTTTATTAAATTCTTAGTAGGCGCCTATGACGTATGGGCAGCTTATAGGATGCAAAGGTGTGGAGGTGGGGAAGGTTCAAGGGGTATGGCATTATGTAGAAGGAGTGGCTCGAGGTAGGGGGTGACGAAGCTGCTTCCATGGCAGTTCATGTTTTTTTAGGAAAGCTTAAGTAGAATTAAATCGTATAAAAAAATAGTGATGGGCCTAGCGGTCAAATGACAACCCTTGCATCCCAAAAATTCTCCTATATTTCTACTAATTCTTGAAGGGGAAGGAAGCTAAACTATTTTCGAATTAGTTTGTGAATAAAATAATTCAATTGGACTCACTTGGTTGGAGGATTTCTCATTTTCTTCTTCTGGTTTTTGCGTCTTCTTCCTCCTTGAATCACTCTACTTATACAGAGTTTTTTTGTGCCCTATTTTTCATTTATTTTATTCGTAGGTCATGAGCAAAGGTGGCTAAACAGGTTGTAGGATAACAGGCTATGGATAGTAACGCGTAGAGAGGGAGCTTGAGGAAAAAGGAGCTTCGCCAGCTCCTTCCATAGCGGTTCAAGGTTTTTAAACATGGAATAAATAAAATTAAAGGCGTTAGAAATATCACCAAACATACTTTGACTCAATAGTTAAGACGCCGAGTCTAGAGTGTCAAGTCCCCTCCTCGAGTCTACCTAAGGCGCTTTTTGGTTTTTGCTAATTTATTCTCCATGTTTTGTAATTATTCAATATATGTAAAATGCGCTCCTCCTTATACACGCGTGGCCTGCCAGCTTAGTTGGTTAAAATGTCTTTTCCTCCTTCCATGGTTGGGTTCAAGCTTGGGCAGTACTCTTTTCGCTTTTATATCCTTCTTTTTCGCTCTTTTATTTATTCTTCTTTTCTATTAAAGTATATATACCCTTGCCGCCTTATAAATCCCTACTAGCTTGGCAACCTAGTTGGTGGAGCATCTCTTCTCAACCTCAAGAGTTTGGGTTTGAATCCTAGCCCCTTTTTCTCATTTTTCAATTTTTATTTATGTTTATATTTATTATATAATTAATATTTTTCCAATTTTTAATTATACTAAAAATCCTATAAATTAATTTATATTTTTCTCTTTTGTCCATATATTTTTCACTTACCATAATATATATCTATATTTTTATAAGTTTACATATTTTATCTTAACTATTTTAATACACACACACACATATACATTTATAAAATTTATTTTTATTATCCAAAAATCTAGAATATTAGATTAAAATTTTCTCTTTTTATTTCTACTCATTTTTCTACTTCCAACATATTTTTATAAATCTCAAATTTATTTTAATTAATATTTAATATTTATTTTATCACATTATTTTCTATAAACCAAATCTTAAAATTTTCTTTCACGTGCATATACTTATTTTGATCTTTTACTAATTAAAGTAAAAATTTATCTAAATTTCTAGTAGTTAGGCCATATACATCTCTAAAATTATATTTAAAAATGTTACAATAATTTTCCTAAAAGATTAAAATTTTGTTATAAACAATACTATAAAATTTATTCAGAACAACCATATTTATTAGTTAAAGGATCTTTTATCCTCATTTTATTTTTCTTACTTTAAACAAATAATATTCTAATTATTTTTATTTTTATTTATATTTAACATGATGTTACAATATTAGCTTTCCATCATTATGATTGTAGCAAGCTTCTCAAAACATAAATTCACAATAGAAAATGAAGAAGAAAAATGAAAATGGAAGAGGAAAAGGAAGATAGAGAAGAAAGAATAATCATTAAATTTTGATTAAGTGATTGATTAAACTTGTCGATATGCTATCAAAATCACTAAATTTTCCAACAATTTTGAAATAAACTAACTCAAGTCATATATCCAAAGATATAATCTATTTGATTTCATATTCTAATTTAAAATAGGGGAAATTTTGATTTAATTCAACCATCAAAAACAAATTAAAGTCAAAATTAGAGTTTGTAAACAAATTCAACAAGACTACCGAAGGATCTAATGTTTTGGTAAATAATCACTTTTCTAATTAAGATAAAAATGATTATATGATCATGCAATTCAAATTGAGATCATGACATGATCATCTCACATTCATTATCAAAATTAGGAACATAGTCACATTTGTCAATTTAGACAAATTCAATCATTATTCGAATTGGTATAAATAATTAATTAATTGCCATGAAAGATTAATCAATCATAACCCTAATCCCAACTAAATTTCTTAAATCAAAATATAATCATACATCTATTAAGAAAATTGAATATAGAAAAGACAAGAAACACATGATTCATCAATTTCGAAAATGAAGCATGGAAGAACTTAAAATTACCTAGGCTTTATAATTATTAGATTGAAAATGATATTAGTTTTCCAATATTATGATCATTGCAAGCGTCTCAAATCTAAAATGGAGAATAGAAAATGAAGAAGAAAAATTAAAATAGAAGAGGAAAAGAAAGATAGAGAAGAAACAAGAATCATTTCAACAAACCCATACTAACTTCTAATTACTTGTAACTAAATAACTAAACTTTAGAATGTGTGTAAGTTTTAAAAGTGAGTGGTTATGTTTATTACAATTTGAGTATTTATAATGTATAAAAATATGATCCCTTCATAAACTAGTAAGGCTTAAACAATTAAAAAATATAAAAATTTTATTTGGCCCATTATTCACAAAATCACTAAATTTTGATTAAGTGATTGATCTCTTGTTGATATGTTATCAAAATCACTAAATTTTTCAATAATTTTGTAATATAAGACCAACTTAGGTTATATCTCCAAAGATACAATCTATTTGATTTCTTATTCTAATTCAAAAATAGGGGAAATTTTTTTATTTATTTCAACAATTGAAAACAAATTAAAGCCATATTAAGGGTTAGTAAATAAATTAAAAAAGATAACCCAAGGATCTAATGTTTGGGTAAATAATCATGGTTCTAAAAAGATAAAATGATTATATGATCATTCAATTCAAATTGAGATCATGACATTATCATTTAACATTCATTAATCAAAATTAGGAACACAATCACATTTGTCAATTTAGACAAATTCAACAACTATTAGAATTAGTACAAACAATTAATTAATTACCGCAAAAGATTAATCTATGATAACATTAATCTCAATTCAATCTCTCATATTAAAATATAATCATGCATCTATTCAAAAATTTGAAAAGAAAAAAGAGAAGAAAACATGCTTCATCAATTCAAAAATGAAGCATAGAAGAAATTAAAATTACCTAGGCTTTATAATTCTTAGATTGAAAACAAGAGTAGTTTTCCATCATTACGATCATTGCAAGTTTCTCAAAACAAAAATGTAGAATAGAAAATGAAAAAGAAAAATGAACATGGAAGAGGAAAAGCAAGATAGAGAAGAAAGAATAATCATTTCAACAAACTCCAACTAACTTCTAACTACTTGTAACTAACTAAGTAAACTTTAGAATGTGTGTAAGTTTTAAAAGTGAGTTGTTATGTTTATTACAATATAAGTATTTATAATGTATAAAAATATGAGTCATTCATAAACAATTAAGGCTCACTCAAAAACTCCTTAAACAATTAAAAACTATAAAAATGTTATTTGGCCCATTATTCACAAAATTAGGTTCAAAATTACAAACATGAAATTCTCAAATGTAGGGTGACAACATGTACCTCCATTTTTTACCATTGAAATGACTTGCACCCAAAAATAATATTGATGATGAGAAAAATGCTAAAGTTAATAAAACTTGACACTTTGGCCCAATGAGACACAATACACAAAAGTCAATAAACAAAGGATAAAACATCTATAAGAGCATGCAAAATATATGCCAATCGAAACATTAATGAAAGAAAAATCATGCTCTATCGATGATCCTAAGTTGTTTTATTATGAGTTTTTTTAGGTTTTAGCTGAAAACCTAATGCTATAACATCTTAGGCATTGATAGGGGTAGAGAGTGATCATTAGTACAAAAGAGATGAGACACAAACAATGAGCGACTCTTGGTAAATTTCCAGTAGGAAAGACACATGAATAAATCAAATACGCATTGAAAAGAGAGAGATTCGAAGGTTGTGCAAATGTAAGGTTGAATAATTATGGATAAATTAAAAGAATTAATTATTATTATCTATACCAATAAGATGCATATACTTTTTAGTAACCTATCACTTAAGAATTTTATAATTAATTGTGCTTGGATTGAAGTAATTATGGGATGAATGACCTTCTAGAAAGTTTCATAGGAATCGTGTAAGTGAGAATAAAACACACTGAAAAGTCTAATGTTAGTTTGTGGGGATAATTATTTATCCCGAAAGTAGTCAAGTGTTAAAAGTAGTATTAAAAATGGTTGTCGATGTGTTGTAAATGACTATCTATAAAGGGTTCTAACTCGTGGAGGGTTGTGATAAAAGAGAAAGTTAAGTGAAGTGTCACCAAGTGAAATATTGTAAAATATGAGTTGTTGAGACGTCAACTCTTAAGGGTGTCATAAATGCTTAGTCTTGTGTCTTTTGGGAAAAAGAGATTTCTTATCAAAGTCATAAGTTGAGGACTGACTAAGAGATCATAAAACTGCCATTATTTCTTGCATCTTTTGTTACTAGAAACATATTTTGATTTAATGGGAAATGAGTTATCTCTCTACAGGTTTTAACTTGAATTGTGGGTGGTGGGTTAGCCCCAGATCCCATAGGAATTGCTTTATGTTATATTCTTTTAAATTTCTAAATAAGTTATGAATATTCCAAAGCAATTATTTATATTTTATTGTAGGATATGATTTTCCACATGATATGTTAAGTAAAGTCGTGTACCTTATGTGATCATGCATCATGGTCATGTAATGTTTCATAAAGTCATTGTTGAGCTTAATTGGAAAGAATATGAATGAGTCAAAATATGCCTTCAATCTTGGGATGTTATCAAGTTTAGATCTCCATATAATCTTGCTAATTTTATAAGTTGAAGTATCTTTACAATGACAAGTAATATAATATGTCATCAATAGTCTCATCTCAATTGTCTATTATTTTATTAATATATCTAACAATAAATTTTAACAATAAACACATAAGATAAATGGTTTCACAATCTCAATTGTTTATTATTTTATTAATATTTCTAATAATATATTAAATCTTAATTGTTTGTCTTTATTTTCTTATGTATAAAAAATTCAATATATCTACGATAAATTCTAATGCCTCACTCGTGCAACAATTTTTTTTATACTTTATTGTAGCTAAATCTTATAGTAAGTGTTGAATAAAATAAAAGCAATAATAAATTATAACGTGCATAAATGAATAGGAAAATAAACAGAATAGATATTACCTAGTCTTCAATAAGAAAATTCTTTTAATATAAAGTAATGCATTTGAAAATTAAAATAATTAAAGAATCTTAATATCTATCAAACACTTATCTAAAACTTTAAAATTATATTTACCCATCTCATTCTGGTGTTCCTTTTCATATAATTAATTTTTCTTTATTCCACTAACATAGGGGTGATCTTGTTAAGTGTTACACAGTGAATCTTTTTTCATATTCAAGAGTTCCATTTGTTGGCAACAACGAAGTGACTTCACTTGAAGTAACTTTAAGCATAACTTTTGACTGAATAGCTGCAGATAATGTTCTCTTGGCAATTACTTCTTAGCAATGGAGTTTAACAAATTACTTAATACCTCGGACAAAGCTTACCTATCAAAGTTTAATTAACCCCTAAATAATCAACCTTATATAGATTTTACATTTTTCTTAAATAAGGAAAATACATTGATGGTAAATATTTTTTCAATTTCTTCTGTTGATTGTAATTTTCCTTTCTTCTCTCTCAGTGTGTTACGATTTGTCACATTCTCTCTATCTCAGCATGAGTCACTCTTACTTCATTATTTAAAATGAGATTTTGTATATATAAAAAAAGGTAAAATAGTATTTGTTAACATCAACCAAAAATTAAATAAAGCATATGATCAAAAAATTGTTTTGAATAATTTTCTTCAATAAATTCAGGTTTAGACATGTTATTGCAATCAATTAAAAATAAAAAAAATGATTTAATTACACTTTCGATCCCTTAAATATCATAATTATGTAATTTTAGTCTTTTAAGTTTTTATTATGTTAATTGGATTTCTCTAATATTATAAATTTATAATTTTAAAGTTTCAATTATATAATTTTAATCTTTTGAATTTCACAATCATACAATTTTAGTTCTCTAGATAATTAAAATTAATTTTTTAGAAACTAAAATTATATAATTTTAATATCTAAAAAATTAAAATTACACGATTACAAAATCCAAAAAATTAAAAT